>CAKALS010000435.1:0-93937 GCA_916701275.1 Sebastes miniatus | reverse complement strand
CATGAAGGATCGAAATGGAGGATCGCCATGGAGCATTGACATGGAGGAGTGACATGGAAGTGTGACATGGAGGATGACATGGAGGATCGACATTTAGGAGTGACATGGATGAGTGACATGGAGGAGTGACATTCTGGAGTGACATGGAATAGTGACATGGAGGAGTTACAGGGAGGAGCGACATCGCGGAGTGACATGGAGGACTGACAACGAGGAGGTACATTCTGGAGAGACATGGTGGAGTGACATTCTGGAGTGACATTGAGGAGCGACATTCTGGAGTGACATGTAGGAGCGACATGGAAGATCGAAATAGAGGAGTAACATGTAGGATCTAAATGGAGGAGTGATATGAAGGATCGACATTTAGCAGTGAAGTGGAGGAGTGACAAAGAGGAGCAACATGGAGGAGTGACATGGAGTGACATTTTGGAGGGACATTCTGGAGGGACATTGATGAGAGATATGGAGGATTGACATATAGGAGTAACATGAAGGATCTACATAGAGGAGCTACATGAAGGACGTACATGGGGAGTGACATGGAAGACATGGATGAGTGACATGGAGGACATACATGGGGAGTGACATGGAAGACATGGAGGAGTGACATGGTGGAACAACATGGAGGATCGAAATGGAGGATCGACATGGAGCAGTGACATGGAGGAGTGACAAGAAGGAGCGACAAGGTGGAGCAACATGTAGGAGCGACATGGATGAGTGACCGGATTGAGAAACATGGTGAAGTGACATGGAGTTGTGAAATTGAGGAGCGACATGGAGGACTGACATGGAGGAGTGACATGGAGGAGTGACAAGGAGGAGCGACATGAAGGAGTAACAATGAGGAGTGACATGGAGGAGTGACATGGAGGATCGACATGGAGGAGTGACATGGAGGAGTGACAAAGGAGATGGAGGAGTGACATGTAGCAGCGAAATGGAGGTGTTAAATTGAACATCGACATGGAGGAGTGATATGGATGAGCTATTAGGAGTGACATGGAGGAGTGATATGGAGCAGTGACATGGAGGATCGACATGGAGGAAAAACAAGGAGGAGTGACATTCTGGAGTGACATTCTGGAGGGACATTCTGGAGTGACATGAAGGAGTGACATGGAGGAGGGACATGGTGGATTGACATGGAGGAGTGACATGGAGAGTGACATTCTGGAGTTAAATTCTGGAGTGAAATTCTGGAATGGCATAGAGGAGCAACATTGTAGAGCGACATGGAGGAGTGACATGGAGGAGCGACATGGAGGATCGACATGGAGGAGCGACATTGAGCAGTCACATGGAGTAGTGACATGGAGGATAGACATTGAGTAGTGACTTGGAGTATTGACAAGGAGGAGTGACATGAAGAAGTAACAAGGAGGAGTGACATGGAGGATCGACATGGAGGAGCCACATGGAGTAACAAGGAGTAGTGACATGGAGGACTGACATGGGGGATTGACATGGAGGAGTGACATGGAGGATCGTCATGGAAGATTGACGTGGAGGAGTGACATGGAGTACTGACATGGAGGATTGACATGGAGGAGTGACAAGTAGGAGCAACATGAAGGAGTAACAAGGAGGAGCGACATGGAGGATCGACATGGAGGATCGACATGGAGGAGCGACATGGAGGAATGACATGGAGGAGTTACATGGTGGATCGACATGGGATGAGTGACATGGAAAGACATGTAGGAGTGACATGGAGTAGCGACATTCTGGACTGACATTCTGGGAGTGACAATTGATGAGAGATATGGAGGATTGACATTATACATATTCACATATTGACAGTAACATGAAGGATCTACACGGAGGAGCTACATGGAGGAGGTACATAGGGGAGTGACATGGAAGACATGGAGGAGTGAAATGGAGGTGCAACATGGAAGAATCGACATGGAGGATCGACATGGACGATCGATATGGCGCAGTTACATGGAGGAGTGACATGGAGGATCGACATGGATGATCGACATGGATGAGTGACATGGAAGACAGGGAGGAAGTGACATGAAGGGGCGACATGGAGGTGTGAATAGAGGATCGACATAGAGAAGTGACATGGAGGAGGTTTATGGAGGAGTGACATTCTGGAGTGACTTTCTGGAGTGACATGGAGGTAATGACATGGAGGAGTGACAAGGAGGAGCGACATGGAGGATCTACATAGAGGATTGATATGGAGGAGGGACATGGAGGAGTGACATTCTGGAGTCAAATTCTGGAGTGACATTCTGTAGTGACATGGAGGAGCAACATTCTGGGGTGACATGGAGGAGTGGCATGGAGGAGTGATATGGAAGACAGGAAGTAGTGACATGGACGAGCGACATGGCGGAGTGACATGGAGGAGCACATGGAGGAGTGACATGGAGAAGTATATGGAGGATTAACATTCTGGAGTGGCATTCTGGAGGGACATTCTGGTAGTGACATGGAGTAGCGACATGGAGGAGTGAAAAGGAGGAGTTACACTTCTGGAGTTAATACCTGGAGTTACATTCTGGAGTGACATCCTGGAGTAACATGGAGGAGCGCTATTCTGGAGTGACATGGGGAAGCAACATGGAGGATTGATATGGAGGAGCAAGGAAGAGCGACATGGAGGATCGACATGGAAAAGTGACATGGAGGAGCGACACGGTCGAGTGACATGGAAGATATGGAGGAGTGACATGGTGGATCGACATTGAGTAGTTAAATGGAGGAGTGACAAGGAGGAGCGGACATGTAGTAGTAACATGACGATCTACAAGGAGGAAGTGACATGCAGGAGCGACATGGCGGAGTGACTTGGAGGAGTGACATAAAGGATTGAAATGGAGGGACTTACATAGAGGAGTGACATGGAGGATCGACATGGAGGATCAACATGGAGGAGTGACTTGGAAGAGCGACATTCTGGAGTGACATGGAGAAGTTAAATGGAGGAGAGAAATGGAGGTTCGACATGGAGGAGTGACAAGGAGGAGCGACATGGAAGAGCAACATGGAGCAGTGATATGGGAGGGAGACCTGGAGGAGTGAAATGGAGGATTGACATTGAGTAGTGATATGGAGGAGAGACATGGAGGAGTGACATTCTGGAGTGACATTCTGGAGTGAAATGGAGTAGTGACATGGAGGATGGAAATAGAGGATCTACATGGAGCAGTGACATGGAGGAGTGACAAGGAGGAGCGACAAGGTGGAGCAACATGGATGAGTTACCGGATGGAGAAACCATGAGGAAGTGACATGGAGTTGTGACATTGTGGAGCGACATGGATTACTGACATGGAGGAGTGATATATAGGAGTAACATGAAGTATCTACATGGAGGAGCCACATGGAGGATGTACATGGAGGTTTGACGTTTAAGACAGGGAGGAGTGAAATAGAGGATCGATATGGAGGAGTGACATGGAGGAGGGACATGGAGGAGTGACATTCTGGAGTGACATTCTGGAGGGACATTCTGGAGTGACATGGAGGAGCAACATTGAGGAGGGACATGGAGGAGTAACATTCTGGAGTTAAATTCTGGAGTGAAATTCTGGAGTGACATGGAGGAGCGACATTCTGGAGTGACATAGAAGAACGACATGGAGGAGCTATATGGAGGAGTAAGGAGGAGCGACATGGAGGATAAACATGGAGGAGTGACTAGGAGGAGCGACATTCTGGAGTGACATGGAGGAGTGAAATAGAAGAGCGAAATGGAATGATCGACATGGAGGAGTGACAAGAAAGAGCGACATAGTAGAGTTAAATAGAGAGGCTACATGAGGAGCAACATCACGGAGCAACTTGCAGGACTGACATGGAGGAAATACAATCTGGAGGGACATTGAGGAGCGACATTCTGGAGTGACATGGAGGAGCGACATGGAGCCTTGACATGGAGGAGTGATATGGATGAGCAATTAGGAGCGACATGGACGATCGAAATGGAGAGTGACATGGAAGACATGGAGGAGTGACATGGAGGATTGACATTGAGTAGTGACTTGGAGTAGAGACAAGGAGGAGGCAACATGAGGAAGTAACAAGGAGGAGAGGACATGGAGGATCAACATGGAGGAGTGACATGAAGAAGTAAAAAGGAGAGTGACATGGGAGAGCAACATGGATGATAGAAATGGAGGGAGTGACATGGAGGAGTGACATTCTGGAGTAAAATTCTGGAGGGACATTCTGGAGTGACATGGCGGAGCGACATGGAGCAGTGACATGGATGATCCGACATGAGAGGAGTGACATGGAAGACAGGGAGGAGTGACATGAAGGAGTAACAAAGGAGTGACATGGGAGAACAACATGGAGGATCGACTAGGAGGAGTGACATGGAGGAGCGACATGAAGGAGTGACATGGAGGATTGACATTGAGTAGTGACATGAAGGATTGACAAAGAGGAGCAACATGGATGAGTGACATGGAGGGATGACATTCTGGAGGGTCATTCTGGAGTGACATGGAGGAGCAAAATTCTGGAGTGACATTGAGGAGCGACATGGAGGATTGACATGGAGTAGTAACATGAAGGATCAACATGGAGGAACGACATTGAGGAGGTACATGAGGGAGTGACATGGAAGACATGGAGGAGTGACATGGAGTAGCAATATGGAGGATCAACATGGACGATCGATATGGAGCAGTGACATGGAGGAGTGACAAGGAGGAGCCACATGAAGGAGTAACAAGGAGGAGTGACATGGAGGAGTGACATGGAGGATCGACATGGAGGAGTGACATGGAGGAGTGACAAAGGAGATGGAGGAGTGACATGTAGCAGCGAAATGGAGGTGTTAAATTGAACATCGACATGGAGGAGTGATATGGATGAGCTATTAGGAGTGACATGGAGGAGTGATATGGAGCAGTGACATGGAGGATCGACATGGAGGAAAACAAGGAGGAGTGACATTCTGGAGTGACATTCTGGAGGGACATTCTGGAGTGACATGAAGGAGTGACATGGAGGATGGACATAGAGGATCGACATGGAGGAGTGACATGGAGGAGTGACATTCTGGAGTTAAATTCTGGAGTGAAATTCTGGAATGGCATAGAGGAGCGACATGGAGGAGTAACAAGGAGGAGCGACATGGAGGATCGACATGGAGGAGCGACATTGAGCAGTCACATGGAGTAGTGACATGGAGGATAGACATTGAGTAGTGACATGGAGTATTGACAAGGAGGAGTGACATGAAGAAGTAATAAGGAGCAGTGACATGGTGGATCGACATGGAGGAGCCACATGGAGTAACAAGGAGTAGTGACATGGAGGACTGACATGGGGGGATTGACATGGAGGAGTGACATGGAGGATCGTCATGGAAGATTGACGTGGAGGAGTGACATGGAGTACTGACATGGAGGATTGACATGGAGGAGTGACAAGTAGGAGCAACATGAAGGAGTAACAAGGAGGAGCGACATGGAGGATCGACATGGAGGATCGACATGGAGGAGCGACATGGAGGACTGACATGGAGGAGTTACATGGAGGATCGACATGGAGGAGTGACATGGAAGACATGTAGGAGTGACATGGAGTAGCGACATTCTGGACTGACATTCTGGAGTGACATTGATGAGAGATATGGAGGATTGACATAGAGGAGTAACATGAAGGATCTACACGGAGGAGCTACATGGAGGAGGTACATAGGGGAGTGACATGGAAGACATGGAGGAGTGAAATGGAGGTGCAACATGGAAGATCGACATGGAGGATCGACATGGACGATCGATATGGCGCAGTTACATGGAGGAGTGACATGGAGGATCGACATGGATGATCGACATGGATGAGTGACATGGAAGACAGGGAGGAGTGACATGAAGGGGCGACATGGAGGTGTGAAATAGAGGATCGACATAGAGAAGTGACATGGAGGAGGTTTATGGAGGAGTGACATTCTGGAGTGACTTTCTGGAGTGACATGGAGGTAATGACATGGAGGAGTGACAAGGAGGAGTGATATGGAGGATCTACATAGAGGATTGATATGGAGGAGGGACATGGAGGAGTGACATTCTGGAGTCAAATTCTGGAGTGACATTCTGTAGTGACATGGAGGAGCAACATTCTGGGGTGACATGGAGGAGTGGCATGGAGGAGTGATATGGACGAGCAGGGACGAGCAACATGGAGGATCCACATGGAATCATCACATGGAGGACCGACACAGATGAGGTACATGGGTTAGTGACAAGGAAGACATGGAGGAGTGACATGGTGGAGCAACATGGAGGATCAAAATGGAGGATCGACATGGATAAGTGACATGGTGGAGTGACAAGAAGGAGTTACATGGAGGAGTCAAAAGCAGGAGCGACATGGAGGATTGATATGGAGGAGCGACATTGAGCAGTGACATGGAAGTGTGACAAGGAGGATCGACATGGAGGATCGACATGGAGGAGTGACATGGTGGAGTGACATGGAGGAGTGACATGTAGGATTGACATGGAGGAGTTACATGGAGGAGTGACGTGGAAGACGGAAGAATGACATGGAGGAGCGCAATAGAAGATCGACATGGAGCAGTGACATGGAGGAGGGACATGAAGGAGTAACAATCTGGAGTTAAATTCTGGAGTGACATTCTGGAGTGACATGGAGGAGCGACATTCTGGATTGACATGGAGGAATGACATGGAGGAGTGATATGAAGGAGCAAGGAGGAGCGACATGGAGGACCGACATGAATAAGTGACATGGAGGAGCGACACTGTGGAGTGACATGGAAGATATGGAGGAGTGACATGGAGGAGCAACATGGAGTATCAACATGGAGGATCAACATGGAGGAGTGAAATGGAGGAGCGACATGGAGGATCGACATGTAGTAGTGACATGGAGGATCGACATTGAGGAGTGGAATGGAGGAGAGACATGGAGGATTGACATAGAGGTGTAACATGAAGGATCTGCATGGAGGAGCTACATGGAGGAGTGACATGGTGGAGTGACATGGAAGACATGGAGTAGTGACATGGTGGAGCAACATGGAGGATCGAAATGGAGGATCGACATTGAGCAGTGACATTGAGGAGTGACATGGAAGTGTGACATGGAGGAGTGACATGGAGGATCGACATGGAGGAGTGACATGGAGGAGCGACATGGTGGAGTGACATGGAGGAGTGACATGTAGGATTGACATGGAGGAGTTACATAGAGGAGTGACGTGGAAGACAGAGGAATGACATGGAGGAGCGCAATAGAGGATCGACATGGGGCAGTGAAATGGAGGAGGGACATGAAGGAGTAACAATCTGGAGTTAATTTCTGGAGTGACATTCTGGAGTGACATGGAGGAGCGACATTCTGGATTGATATGGAGGAATGACATGGAGGAGTGATATGAAGGAGCAAGGAGGAGCGACATGGTGGATCAACATGAATAAGTGACATGGAGGAGCGACACGGTGGAGTGACATGAAAGATATGGAGGAGTGACATGGAGGAGCAACATGGAGTATCGACATGGAGGATCAACAAGGAGGAGTGTCTTCGAGTAGCGACATTCTGGAGTGACAAGGAGGAGTGAAATGGAGGAGCAACATGGAGGATCGACATGTAGGAGTGACATTGAGGAGTGAAATGGAGGAGCGACATGGAGGATTGACATGGAGGAGTGACATGGAGGATCGACATGGAAGAGTGACATGGAGGAGCGACATTGAAGAGCGACATGGAGGATCTACATTGAGGAGCGACATCACGGAGCGAAATGGAAGACTGACAACGAGGGGGTACATTCTGGAGGAACATGGTGGAGCGACATTCTGGAGTGACATGGAGGAGCGATATGGATGAGCAAGGAGGAGCGACATGGAGGATCAACATGTGTCGATATGGCAGACATGGAGGAGTGAAATGGAGGATCGATGTGGAGGAGTGACATGGAGGAGCGACATGGTGGAGTGACATGGAGGAGCGACATGGTGGAGTGACATGGAGGAGTGACATGTAGGATTGACATGGAGGAGTTACATGGAGGAGTGACGTGGAAGACGGAGGAATGACATGGAGGAGCGCAATAGAGGATCGACATGGAGCAGTGACATGGAGGAGCGACATGGCGGATCGACATTGAGGAGTGGAATGGAGGAGCGACATGGAGGATTGACATGGAGTATCGACATGAAAGAGTTACATGGAGGAGCGGCATGGAAGAGCGACATGGAGGATCTAAATGGAGGAGCGACATCACGGAGTAACATGGAAGACTGACAACGAGGAGGTACATTCTGAATGAACATGGTGGAGCGACATTTTGGAGTGAAATGGAGGAGAGACATTCTGGAGTGACATGGAGGAGCGCAATAGAGGATCGACATGGAGCAGTGACATGGAGGAGGGACATGGAGAAGTAACAATCTGGAGTTAAATTCTGGAGTGACATTCTGGAGTGACATGGAAGAGCGACATTCTGGAGTGACATGGAGGAATGACATGGAGGAGTGATATGGAGGAGCAAGGAGGAGCGACATGGAGGATCGACATGAATAAGTGACATGGAGGAGCGACACGGTGGAGTGACATGGAAGATATGGAGGAGTGACATGGAGGAGCAACATGGAGTATCGACATGGAGGATCAACATTGAGGAGTGACTTGGAGGAGCGCCATTCTGGAGTGACATGGAGGAGTGAAATGGAGGAGCGACATGGAGGATCGACATGGAGGAGTGACATGTAGGATCGACATTGAGGAGTGGAATGGAGGATTGACATCCATTTCACTCCTATATGTCAATACATATAGGAGTGAAATGGAGGATCGACATGGAAGAGTGACATGGAGGATCTACATGGAGGAGAGACATCACGGAGCGACATGGGAGACTGACAACGAGGAGGTACATTCTGGAGGAACATGGTGGAGAGACATTTTGAAGTGACATGTAGGAGCGACATTCTGGATTGACATGGAGAAGCGATATGGAATATCGACATGGAGGAGTACCATGGAGGATTGACATGGAGGAGCGACATTGACGATCGACAATTAAGAGCGACATTGAGGAGCGACATGGAGGACTGACATGGAGGAGAGACATGGAGGATCGAAATGGAGGAGTGACATGGAGGAGCGACATGGATTAGCAACTTGGAGGAGTGACATGGAGGATCGACATGGAGAAGCGACATGGAGGAGCGACATCTAGGATCTACATGGAGTAGCAACATGGATTAGTGACATGGAGGAGTGACATTGTTGATCGACATGGAGGACTGAAATGGAAAAGATACATGGAGAAGCGACATAGAGGATCGACATGGAGAATCGACATGGAGGAGTGACATGGAAGAGTGACATGGAGGATTGATATGGAGGAGGGACATAGAGAAGTGACATTGAGGAGTGACAAGAAGAGGTGACATGGAGGAGCGACATGGAGGAGTGAAATTTAGGATCTACATGGAGGAGCAACATGGAGGAGAGAAATGGAGGTGTGACATGTAGGAGAGACATGGCGTAGTGAGAGGGATGAGTGACATGGGGGATCGACATGGATGAGTGACCTGGAGGAGCGAAATGGAGAAGACACATGTGGGAGTGACCTGAAGCAGTGACATGGAGGAGCGATATGGCGGAGTGACATGGAGGATCACCATGGAGGAGTGTCAAGGAGGAGCAAGGCGGAGCGACATGGAAGATCGACATTGAGGACTGTCATGGAGGAGTTACATGAAGGAGTGACATGGATGCAACAGTGAGAAGTGTCATTGTGGAGTGACATGGAGGAGAAACTTGGAGGAGCAACAGGGATGATTGACATGGAGGAGCAAGGATTAGCGACATGGAGGATCCACATGGAGGAGTGACATGGAGGAGTGACATTGAGGAGCGACATGGAGGAGTGACAAGTAGGATCGACATGCAGGAGTGGCATGGATGAGTGACATGGAGGATTGTCATGGAAGACATGGAGGAGTGACATGGAGGAGTTACATGGAGGAGTTACATTGAGGAGTCACAGGAAGTAGGGACATAGAGGAGCAACATTCTGGAGTGACATTGAGGAGTGACATGGAGGAGCAAGGATGAGGGACATGGTGGATCGACATGGAGGAGTGACATGGAGTAGCAAGTTGGAGGAGTGACATGGAGGATCGACATTGAGAAGCGACATGGAGGAGCGACATGTAGGATCTACATGGAGGAGCAACATGGAGGATTGACATGGAGGAGTGACATGGAGGAGGAAGGAGGAGCGACATGGAGGAGTGACAAGGAGGAGTGACATGGTAGAGATGGAGGAGTGACATGGAGGATAGACATGGAAGATTGACATGGAGGATCGACATGGAGGACTGACATTCTGGAGTTAAATCTGGATTGACATGGAGGAGCGACATTCTGGAGTGAAATGGAGGAGTGACATGGTGGAGTGATATGGATGATTAAGGAGGAGCGACATTGAGGATCGACATGTGTCAACATGGAAGACATATAGGAGTTTCATGGAGGATCGACATTGAGCAGTGACATGGAAGAGTGACAAATTGGAGCGACATGGAGGAGTGACATGGAGGAGTGACATGGTGGAGTGACATGGAAGATCGACATGACGGAGTAACATGTAGGATCTAAATGGAGGAGTGACCTGGAGGATCGACATGGAGGAGCGATATGGAGGATCAATAAGGAGGAGTGACATGGAGGAGTGACACAGAGGAGAGACATGGAGGAGGTATATAGGGGAGTGACATGGAAGACATGGAGTAGTGAAATGGAGGAGCAACATCGAGGATCGAAATGGAGAATCGACATGGAGCAGTGACATGGAGGAGTGACATGGAGGAGCGACATGGAGGATCGACATGGAGTATTGACAAGGTGGATCGACATGGAGGAGTGACATAGAGGAGTTACATGGTAGAGATGGAGGAGTGACATGGAGGAGAGACATGGAAGATCGACATGGAGGATCGACATGGAGGAGTTACATTGTAGAGATGGAGGAGTAACATGGAGGAGAGACATGGAAGATCAACATTGAGGATCGACATGGAGGAGTGACATTCTGGAGTTAAATCTGGATTGACATTTTGGAGTGACATTTTGGAGTGACATGGAGGAGTGACATGGTGGAGTGATATGTATGAGCAAGGAGAAGCGACATGGAGGATCGAGATGTGTCGACATGAAAGACATGGAGGAGTGACATGGAGGAGTTACATTTTGGAGGGACATTCTGGAGTGACATGGAGGAACGACATTCTGGAGTGACATTTTGGAATGACATTGATGAGAGATATGGAGGATTGACATAGAGGATCAACATGGAGGAGTGACATGGAGGAGCGACATGGAGGAGTGACATGTAGTATTGACATGGAGGAGTTACATAGAGGAGTGACGTGGAAGAAAGGGAGTAGTGACATGGAGGAGCAACACGGAGGAGCGAAAAAGAGGATCGACATGGAGGATCGACATGGAGGAGTGACATGGAGGAGGGACATGGACGAGTGACATTCTGGAGTGACAATCTGGAGGGACATTCTGGAGTGACATGGAGGAGCGACATGGAGGAGGGATATGGAGGAGTAACATTCTGGAGTTAAATTTTGGAGTGACATTCCGGAGTGTCATGGAGGAGCAACATTCTGGAGTGACATGGAAGAACGACATGGAGGAGTGATATAGAGGAGCAAGGTGGAGCGACATGGAGGATAAACATGGAGGAGTGACTAGGAGGAGAATCATAGAAGAGTTACATGGAGGAGCTACATGAGGAGCAACATCACGGAGCGACTTGGAGGACTGACATGGAGGAATGACATTCTGGAGGAACATGGAGGAGCGACATTCTGTAGTGACACATAGGAGCAACATTCTGGAGTGACATGGAGGATCGACATGGAGAAGCGACATGGAGGAGCGACATTTAGGATCTACATGGAGGAGCAACTTGGAGGAGTGACATGGAGGAGTGTCATTGTTGATCGACATGAAGGACTGAAATGGAAAAGCTACATGGAGGACTGACATGGAGGAATGACATTCTGGAGGAACATGGAGGAGCGACATTCTGTAGTGACACATAGGAGCAACATTCTGGAGTGACATGGAGGATCGACATGGAAGATCGACATGTAGGAGTGACATGGAGGAGTGATATGGAGGAGTGACACGGAGGAAAGACATGGAGGATTGACATTAGTAGCTACATAGATGATAGACATGGAGGAGCAACAAGAAGGATCGACATGGAGGAGTGACATGGAGGAGTGACATGGTAGAGATGGAGGAGTGACATGGAGGAGAGACATGGAAGATCGACATGGAGGATCAACATGGATGAGTGAAATGGTAGAGATGGAGGAGTGAAATGGAGGAGAGATATGGAAGATCGACATGGAGGATCGACATGGAGGAGTGACATTCTGGAGTAAAATCTGGATTGACATTTTGGAGTGACATTTTTAAGTGACATGGAGGAGTGACATGGTGGAGTGATATGGATGAGCGAGGAGGAGCAATATGGAGGATCGAGATGTGTCGACATGGAAGAAATAGAGTAGTGACATGGAGGATCGACATTGAGCAGTGACATGGAGGAGTTACAAAGAGGAGCGACATGGAGGAGTGACAATGAGTGACATGGAGGAGTGACGTGGAAGACAGGGATTAGTGACATGGAGGAGCGACATGGAGGTGTTAAATAGAGGATCGACATGTTGGAGTGAAATGGAAGAGGGACATGGTGGAGTGATATTCTGGAGTTACATTCTAGAGGAATATTCTGGAGTGACATGTAGAAACGTCATTCTGGAATGACATGGAGGAGCAACAGGGAGGAGTTATATGGATGATCAAGGAGGAGCGACATGGACGATCGACATGGAGTAGTCACATGGAGCATCGACATGAAGGAAAAATATGGAGCAGTGACATGGTAGAAATGGAGGAGTTACATGGAGTAGATACATGGAAGATCGAGTAACATGGATGAGTGACAAGAGGAGCGTCATGGAGGAGCAACATGGAGGATCGACATGGAGGAGCGACATGGAGGAGCAACATTGAGGAGCTACATTCTGGGTTGACATTCTGGAGTGACATTCTGGAGTGACATGTAATAGTTACATTCTGGAGTGACATGGAGGAGTGACATTCTGGAGTGACATGGAGGAGTGACATGGAGGAACAAGGATGAGCGACATGGTGGGTCGACATGGAGGTGTGACATGGAGTAGCAACTTGTAGGAGTGACATGGAGGATCGACATGGATGAGTGACATTGAGGCAATCCTCAATGTTGACATTAAGGAGTGACATGGAAGAGAGACTTGGAGGAGGGACAGGGAGGAGTGACATTTTGGAGTGACGAGGAGGAGCGTCATGGAGGAGTGACATGGAGGAGCAAGGATGAGCGACATGGAGGATCGACATGGAGTAGAGACATGGAGGAGCGGCATAAAGCAGTGACATTGAGGAGTGACATGGAGGAGCGACATACAGGATCGACATGGAGGAGTGACATGGAGCAGTGACTTGCAGGATAAACATGAAGGAGTGACATGGAGGAGCGATATGGAGGATCGACAAGGAGGAGCAAAATTGAGGAGCAACATGGAGGACTGACATGGAGGAGTGATATGGACGACAGGGAGGAGTGACATGGAGGGTCGACATGGAGGAGTGACATTGAGGAGGAATATGGTGGAGTGACATTCTGGAGTGACTTTCAGGAGGGACATTCTGGAGTGACATGGAGGTATCGACATTGAGTAGTGACATGGAGGAGTGACAAGAAGGAACGACACGAAGGAGTGACATTGAGGAGCAACATGGAGGATCGACATGGAGGAGCGACATGGAGGAGCAACATTGAGGAGCGACATGGAGGACTGACATGGAGGATCAACATGGATGGCTGACATTGAGTATTGACATGGAGAAAGGACATGGAGGAGTGACATTATTGAATTTCATGGAGGAGGGACATGGAGGAGTGACATTCTGGAGTTAAATTTTGGAATGACATTCCGGAGTGACATGTAGGAGCGACATTCTGGAGTGACATGGAGGAGATATATGGAGGAGCAAGGAGGAGCGACATGGAGGATCAACACGGAGTAGTGACATGGAGGAGCGAAAATGACGAGTGACATGGAAGACATGGAGGAGTGACATGGAGGAACAAAATGGAGAATCGACATGGAGGATCGACATGGAGGATGGACATGGAGGAGTTACTTTCTGGAGTTAAATTCCGGCGTGACATACTGGAGTGACATTGAGGTGCGACATTCTGGAGTGACATGGAGGAGCAACATGGAGGAGTGACATGGAAGACATGGAGTAGTGACATGGATGATCGAAATAGAGGATTGACATATAGGAGGGACATGGAGTAGTGACATTGAGGAGTGACATGGAGGAGTGACCGGGAGGAGTGACATTCTGGAGTGACATTCTGGAGGGACATTCTGGAGCGACATGGAAGATCGACATGGAGGATTAACATGAAGGATCTACATTGAGGAGCGACATGGAGGAGGTACATGAGTGAGTGACGTGGAAGACATAGAGGAGTGACATGGAGTAGCAACATGGAGGAGTAACAAGTAGGAGCAACATGGTGGAGTGTCATGTAGGATCAACATGGAGGAGTGACATGGAGGAGTGACATGGTAGAAATGGAGGAGTGACATGGAGGAGAGACGTGGAAGATAGACATGGAGGATCTACATGGAGGAATAACATGGAGTGACAAGGAGGAGTAACAAGGAGGAGTGACATGGGAGAGCGACATGGAAGAGCTACATGGAGGAGCGACATCGCGGAGTGACATGGGGGACTGACATGGAGGAGTGACATTCTAGGGTGACATTCTGGAGTGATGTTCTGGAGTGACATGGGGGAGCGACATGGAAGATCGACATGGAGGATAAACATAAAGGATCTACATGGAGGAGCGACATGGAGGAGGTGTATGAGGGAGTGACATGGAAGACATGGATGAGTGACATGGAGTAGCAATATGGATGATCAACAAGGACGATCGACATGGAGCAATGCCATGGAGGAGTGACAAGGAGAAGCGACATGGAGGAGTGACATGGAAGATCAACATGGAGGAATGACAAGAGGAGCGTCATGGAGGAGCAACATTGAGGAGCAAACATGAAGGACTGAAATGGAGATTAGACATGGATGACTGACATTGAGGATCGACATGGAGAAAGGACATGGAGGAGTTACATTCTGGAGTTAAATTCTTGAGTGACATTCTGGAGTGACATGGATGAGGGTCATGGATGAGTGACATTCTGGAGTTAAATTTTGGAGGGACATTCTGAGTGACATGGAGGAGCAAGGAGGAGCAACATGGAGGATCAACATAGAGTAGTGACATGAAGGAGCGACACGGAGGAGTGACATTCTGGAGGGACATTCTGGAGTGACACGGAGGAGCGACATTGAGGAGGTACATGGGGGAGTGACATGGAAGACATGGAGGAGTGATATGGAGGAACAACATGGAGTATCGACATGGAAGATTGACATGGATCAGTTTCATGGAGGAGTGACAAGTAGGAGTGTAATGGTGGGGTAACATTGAGGAGCGACATTGAGGACTGACATGCAGGATCGACATAGAGACGTGACAAGGAGGATCGACATGGAGGATTGACACTGAGGAAGGATATGGAGGAGTGACATTCTGGAGTTAAATTCTGGAGTGTCATTCTGGAGTGACATTGAGGAGAAACATTCTGGAGTGACATGGAGGAGCAACATGGAGGAGTGATATGGAGGAGCAAGGAGGAGCGACATGGAGGAATGACATGGAAGTGAGACATGGAGGAGTGAAATGGTGGAGAGACATGGAAGATCGACATGGAGGATCTTAATGGTGGAGTAACATGGAGTAACAAGAGGAGTGTCATGGAGGAGCAACATGTAGTACTGACTTGGAGGAGCGACGTGGAGGATTGACATGGAGAAAAGATATGAGGGAGTGACATTCTGGAGGTAAATTCTGGAGTGACATTCTGTAATAGAATGGAGGAGGGACACGGAGGAGTGACATTCTGGAGTTAAATTTTGGAGTGACATTCTGGAGTGACATGGCGGAGTGACATGGAGGAGTGACATGTAGCATTGACATGAAGGAGTTACATAGAGGAGTGATATGGAGGAGCAAGGAGGAGCGACATGTAGGATAAACATGGGGGACTGACTAGGAGGAGCGACATTCTGGAGTGACATGGAGGAGCGAAATGGAGGATCGAGATGGAGGAGTGACATGGAGAAGAAACATAGTAGAGTTACATGGAGGAGCTACATGAGGAGCAACATCACGTAGCAATTTGGAGGACAGACATGGAGGAATGACATTCTGGAGGGACATGGAGGAGCGACATTTTGGAGTGACATGGAGGAGCGACATTCTGGAGTGACATGGAAGACATGGAGCAGTTACATGGTGCATCAGCATGGAGGATCGAAATGGAGGATCGACATGGAGGTGCGACATCGAGCAGTGACATGGAAGTGTGACATGGAGGAGAGACATTGAGGATAAACATGGAGGAGTTACATAGAGGTGTGACGTGGAAGAAAGGGAGGAGTGACATGGAGGAGCGACATGGAGGAGCAAAATAGAGGATTGACATGGAGGAGTGACATAGAGGAGGGACATGGAGGAGTGAAATTCTGGAGTGACATGGAGGATTGACATGGAGGAATGACACAGAGGATCGAAATAGAGAAGTGACATTAAGGAGTGACATTGAAGACAGGGAGGAGTGACATGTAGGAGCAACATGGAGGACTGACATGGAAGATCAACATGGAGGAGTGACATGGAGGAGTAACATGGAGGATTGACATAGAGGAGTGACAGTGACATTGAAGACAGGGAGGAGTGGTATGGAGGATCGACATGGAGGAGCGACATTGAGAAGAGACATGGAGGACTGACATGAAAGATCAACATGGAGGAGTGACATGGAGGATCGACATGGAGTAGCAACATGGAGGAGTGACATGGAGGAGTGACATGGAGGAGAGACATGGAGTAGCAACATGGAGGAGGGAGATTTTGGAGTGACAAGGAGGAGCGACATGGAGGAGTGACATGGAGGAGCAAGGATGAGCGACATGGAGGATCGAAAAGAAGTAGAGACATGGAGGAGCGGCATAAAGCAGTGACATGGAGGAGTGACATGGAGGAACGACATGCATGATCGACATTGAGGAGTGACATGGAGGAGTAAGGAGGAGCGACATGGAGGAGTGACACTGAGGAGCGACAAGGAGGAGTGACATGGATGATCGACATGGAGGAGCGACATGGAGGATTGAAATGGATGATCGACATGGAGGAGCGACATGGAGGATTGATATGGAGGATTGACATGGAGGAGTGACATGTAGGATCGACATGTAGGAGTGACATGGATGAGTGACATGGAGGATTGTCTTGGAATACATGGAGGAGTGACATGGAGGAGTTACATGGAGGAGTTACACGGAAGAGTCACAGGAAGGAGGGACATGGAGGAGCGACATTCTGGGTTGAAATTCTGGAGTGACATGGAGGAGCGACATGGAAGAGTGACATGTAGGATCGACTTGCAGGAGTGACATGGAAGGGTGAAATGGAGGAGTGTCATGGAAGACATGGAGTAGTGACATGGAGGAGTTGCATTGAGGAGTCACAGGAAGGAGGGACATGGAGGAGCAATATTCTGGGTTGACATTCTGGAGTGACATGGAGGAGCGACATTCTGGAGTATCATAGAGGAGCCACATGGAGGAGTGACATTGAGCAGTGACTTGTCGGCGTGACATGGAGGAGTGACATTAAAGATATATATGGAGGAGTTACAAGGAAGACATGGATGAGTGACATGGAGGAGCATGGAGGATCGACATGGAGCAGTGATATGATGGAGTGACATGGAGGAGTGACATCGAGGATTGATATGGAGGAGTGATATGGAGAAGTGACAATGAGGAGTGACATGGAGGAGCAAGGATGAGCGACATGGTGGATCGACATTGAGGAGAGACATGGAGGATTGATATGGAAGATCGACATTGAGGACTGTCATGGAGGAGTGACATGGAGGATCGACATAGAGCAGGGATATGAAGGAGTGACATGGAGGAGTGACATAGAGGAACGACATGGAGAATAGACATGGAGAGTTGACATGGAGGAGCGATATGGAGGAGTGACATGTAGGATCGACATGCAGGAGTGACATTAATGAGTTACATGGAGGATTGTCATGGAAGACATGGAGGAGTGACATGGAGGAGTTACAGGAAGGAGGGACAAGGAGGAGTGACATGGAGGATCAACATGGAGGAGTGACATGGAGGAGCAAGGATGATCGACATGGTGGGTCGACATGGAGGAGTGACATGGAGTAAAAACTTGGAGGAGTGACATGGAGGATCAACATGGAGAAGCGACATGGAGGAGCGACATTTAGGATCTACATGGAGGAGCAACATGGAGGAGTCACATGGAGGAGTGATTTGGAGGATAGACATGGAGGAGGGACATTTTGGAGTGACATGGAGGAGCAAGGATGTGCGACATGGAGGATCGACATGGAGTAGAGACATGTAGGAACGGCATGAAGCAGTGACATGGAGGAGTGACATGGATCAGTGACATGCAGGATCGACATTGAGGAGAGACATGGAGGATCAAAATGGAGGATCAAAATGGAGGAGCGACATGGAGGAGTGACATGGAGGAGCAAGGATGAGCGACATGGTGGATCGACATGGAGGAGTGACATGGAGGATTAATATGGAGGAGTGACATAGAGAATTGACATGGAGGAGCGACATGGAGGAGTGACATTTTGGATATACATGGAGGAACAACATGGAGGAGAGAAATGGTGGAGTGACATGAAGGAGAGACATGGCGTAAGGGAGAGGGATGAGTGACATGGGGGATCGACATGGACGAGTGACCTGGAGGAACGAAATGGAGAAGAAATATGGAGGAGTGACATGAAGCAGTGACATGGATGAGCGATATGGCGGAGTGAGAGGGATGAGTGACATTAAGGAGTGACATGGAGGAGCTACTTGGAGGAGGGACATGGAGGAGGGACATTTTGGAGGGGCGAGGAGAAGCGACATGAAGGAGTGACATGGAGGAGTGACATGGAGGAGCGACATGGCGGAGGGACATGGAGGAGTGACATTCTGGCTTGACAATCTGGAGTGACATTCTGGAGTGACATGGAGGAGTGACATGGAGAAGCAACATGGAGGAGTGACATGGATGAGCAAGGATAAGCGACATGGTGGATCGACATGGAGGAGTGACATGGAGTACTGATATGGAGGAGTGACATGGAGAAGTGACATTGAGGAGTGACAAGAATAAGTGACATGGAGGAGTGACATTCTGGAGTGATATTCTGGTGTGACATGGAGGAGCGATATGGAAGAGTAACATGGAGGAGTAAGGATGAGCGACATGGACGATCGACATGGAGGAGTGACATGGAGTAGTGACATGGAGGAGTGACATGGAGGAGCGACATGGAGGATAGACATGGAGGATTGACATGGAGGAGCGACATGGAGGCGTGACATGTAGGATCGACATGCAGGAGTGACATGGAGGAGTGACATGGAGGAGTGTCATGGAAGACATGGAGTCGTGACATGGAGGAGTTACATGGAGGAGTCACAGGAAGGAGGGACATGAAGGAGCGACATTCTGGAGCGACATTCTGGAGTGACATGAAGGAGCGACATTCTGGAGTGACATATAGGAGCGACATGGAGGAGTGACATTGAGCAGTGACATGTCGGCGTGACATGTAGGAGAGACATGGAGGATCGACATGGAGGATTGACATGGAAGAGTGACATGGAGGATCGACATGGAGGAGTGACATGGAAGAGTGACATGGAGGATCGAGATGAAGGAGTCGACATGGAGGAGTCACATTCTACAGTTAAATTCTGGAGTAAAATTCTGGAGTGATATGTAGGATCTACATGTAGGAGCAACAATGGATCGACATGGAGGAGTGACATGGAGGAGTGACATGGTAGAGAGGGAGGAATGACATTGAGGAGAGACATGGAAGATCGACATGGAGGAGTGACATTCTGGAGTTAAATCTGGATTGACATTCTGGAGTGACATGGAGGAGTGACATTCTGGAGTGACATGGTGGATTGATATGGATGAGCAAGAAGGAGCGACATGGAGGATCGACATGTGTCGACATGGAAGACATGGAGGAGTGACATGGAGGATCGACAAAGAGGTGTAATATGAAGGATCTGCATGTAGGAGCTAAATGGAGGAGGTACATGTGGGAGTGAAATGGAAGACATGGAATAGTGACATGGTGGAGCAACATGGAGGATCGAAATGGAGGATCGACATGGAGCATTGACATGGAGGATTGACATGGAAGAGTTACATGGAGGAGTGACATGGAGGAGTGACTTTCAGGAGGGACATTCTGGAGTGACAATGAGGTATCGACATTGAGTAGTGACATGGAGGATTGACAAGAAGGAGCGATACGGAGGTGTAACATGAAGGATCTGCATGGAGGAGATACATGGAGAAGTGACATGGTGGAGTGACATGGAAGACATGGAGTAGTGACATGGTGGAGCAACATGGAGGATCGAAATGGAGGATTGACATGGAGCAGTGACATGGAGGAGTGACATGGAAGTGTGACATGGAGGAGTGACATGGAGGAGCGACATGGTGGAGTGACATGGAGGAGTGAAATGTAGGATTGACATGGAGGAGTTACATGGAGGAGTGACATGGAAGAGAGGGAGGAATGACATGGAGGAGCGCAATTGATGATCGACATGGAGCAGTGACATGGAGGAGGGACTTGGAGGAGTGACATGGAAGAGCGACATGGAGGAGTAACATGTAGGATCGACATGCAGGATTGACATGGAGGAGTGACATGGAGGAGTGTCATGGAAGACATGTAGGAGTGACATGGAGGAATTACTTTGAGAAGTCACAGGAAGGAGGGACATGGAGGAGCAACATTCTGGGTTGACATTCTGGAGTGACATGGAAGATCGAAATTCTTGAGTGACATGGAGGAGTGACATGGAGGCACAAGGATGTGCGACATGGTGGATCGACATGGAGGAGTGACATGGAGGAGGGACATGGAGGAGCTACATTCTGGGTTGACATTCTGGAGTGACATTCTGGAGTGACATGTAATAGTTACATTCTGGAGTGACATGGAGGAGTGACATTCTGGAGTGACATGGAGGAGTGACATGGAGGAGCGACATGGAGGAGGGACATGGAGGAGCTACATTCTGGGTTGACATTCTGGAGTGACATTCTGGAGTGACATGTAATAGTTACATTCTGGAGTGACATGGAGGAGTGACATTCTGGAGTGACATGGAGGAGTGACATGGAGGAACAAGGATGAGCGACATGGTGGGTCGACATGGAGGTGTGACATGGAGTAGCAACTTGTAGGAGTGACATGGAGGATCGACATGGATGAGTGACATTGAGGCAATCCTCAATGTTGACATTAAGGAGTGACATGGAAGAGAGACTTGGAGGAGGGACAGGGAGGAGTGACATTTTGGAGTGACGAGGAGGAGCGTCATGGAGGAGTGACATGGAGGAGCAAGGATGAGCGACATGGAGGATCGACATGGAGTAGAGACATGGAGGAGCGGCATAAAGCAGTGACATTGAGGAGTGACATGGAGGAGCGACATACAGGATCGACATGGAGGAGTGACATGGAGCAGTGACTTGCAGGATAAACATGAAGGAGTGACATGGAGGAGCGATATGGAGGATCGACAAGGAGGAGCAAAATTGAGGAGCAACATGGAGGACTGACATGGAGGAGTGATATGGACGACAGGGAGGAGTGACATGGAGGGTCGACATGGAGGAGTGACATTGAGGAGGAATATGGTGGAGTGACATTCTGGAGTGACTTTCAGGAGGGACATTCTGGAGTGACATGGAGGTATCGACATTGAGTAGTGACATGGAGGAGTGACAAGAAGGAACGACACGAAGGAGTGACATTGAGGAGCAACATGGAGGATTGACAAAGAGGTGTAATATGAAGGATCTGCATGTAGGAGCTAAATGGAGGAGGTACATGGGGGAGTGAAATGGAAGACATGGAGTAGTGACATGGTGGAGCAACATGGAGGATCGAAATGGAGGATCGACATGGAGCATTGACATGGAGCATTGACATGGAAGAGTTACATGGAGGAGTGACATGGAGGATCGACATGGAGGAGTGACTTTCAGGAGGGACATTCTGGAGTGACAATGAGGTATCGACATTGAGTAGTGACATGGAGGAGTGACAAGAAGGAGCGATACGGAGGTGTAACATGAAGGATCTGCCTGGAGGAGCTACATGGAGGAGGTACATGGGGGAATAAAATGGAAGACATGGAGGAGTGACATGGTGGAGTGACATGGAAGACATGTAGTAGTGACATGGTGGAGCAACATGGAGGATCGAAATGGAGGATCGACATGGAGCAGTGACATGGAGGATTGAAATGGAAGTGTGACATGGGGGAGTAACATGGAAAATCGACATGGAGGAGTGACATGGAGGAGCGACATGGTGGAGTGACATGGAGGAGTGACATGTAGGATTGACATGGAGGAGTTACATGGAGGAATTTCGTGGAAGACAGGGAGGAATGATATGGAGGAGCGCAATAGAGGATCGACATGGAGCAGTGACATGGACGAGGGACATGGAGGTTTAACAATCTGGAGTTAAATTCTGGAATGACATTCTGGAGTGACTTTCAGGAGGGACATTCTGGAGTGACATGGAGGTATCGACATTGAGTAGTGACATGGAGGAGCGACACGGAAGAGTGACATGGAGGAGCAACATGGAGGATTGACAGAGAGGTGTAACATAAAGGATCTGCATGGAGGAGCTACATGGAGTAGTGACATGGTGGAGCAAAATGGAGGATCGAAATGGAGGATCGACATGGAGCAGTGACATGGAGGAGTGACATGGAAGTGTGACATGGAGGAGTGACATGGAGGAGCTACATGGAGGAGTGACATAGTGGAGTGACATGGAGAACATGGAGGAGTGACATGGAGGATCGACATGGATGAGTGACATGGAGAAGCGACATGGTGGAGTGACATGGAGGATTGACATGGAGGAGTGACATGGAGGAGTGCCATGGAAGACATGTAGGAATTACATGGAGTAATTACTTGGAGAAGTCACAGGAAGGAGGGACATGGAGGAGCAACATTCTGGGTTGACATTCTGGAGTGACATGGAAGATCGAAATTCTTGAGTGACATGGAGGAGTGACATGGAGGCACAAGGATGTGCGACATGGTGGATCGACATGGAGGAGTGACATGGAGGATTGATATGGAGGAGTGACATGGAGTAGCAAGTTGGAGGAGTGACATGGAGGATCGACATGGAGGAGCGACATGGAGGAGGGACATGGAGGAGCTACATTCTGGGTTGACATTCTGGAGTGACATTCTGGAGTGACATGTAGGAGTTACATTCTGGAGTGACATGGAGGAGTGACATTCTGGAGTGACATGGAGGAGTGACATGGAGGAACAAGGATGAGCGACATGGTGGGTCAACATGGATGTGTGACATGGAGTAGCAACTTGTAGGAGTGACATGGAGGATCGACATGGATGAGTGACATTGAGGCACTCCTCAATGTTGACATTAAGGAGTGACATGGAAGAGAGACTTGGAGGAGGGACAGGGAGGAGTGACATTTTGGAGTGACGAGGAGGAGCGACATGGAGGAGTGACATGGAGGAGCAAGGATGAGCGACATGGAGGATCGACATGGAGTAGAGACATTGAGGAGCGGCATAAAGCAGTGACATGGAGGAGTGACATGGAGGAGCGACATACAGGATCGACATGGAGGAGTGACATGGAGCAGTGACTTGCAGGATAAACATGAAGGAGTGACATGGAGGAGCGATATGGAGGATCGACAAGGAGGAGCAAAATTGAGGAGCAACATGGAGGACTGACATGGAGGAGTGATATGGACGACAGGGAGGAGTGACATGGAGGGTCGACATGGAGGAGTGACATTGAGGAGGAATATGGTGGAGTGACATTCTGGAGTGACTTTCAGGAGGGACATTCTGGAGTGACATGGAGGTATCGACATTGAGTAGTGACATGGAGGAGTGACAAGAAGGAGCGACACGGAGGAGTGACATTGAGGAGCAACATGGAGGATTGACAAAGAGGTGTAATATGAAGGATCTGCATGTAGGAGCTAAATGGAGGAGGTACATGGGGGAGTGAAATGGAAGATATGGAGTAGTGACATGGTGGAGCAACATGGAGGATCGAAATGGAGGATCGACATGGAGCATTGACATGGAGGATTGACATGGAAGAGTTACATGGAGGAGTGACATGGAGGATCGACATGGAGGAGTGACTTTCAGGAGGGACATTCTGGAGTGACAATGAGGTATCGACATTGAGTAGTGACATGGAGGAGTGACAAGAAGGAGCGATACGGAGGTGTAACATGAAGGATCTGCCTGGAGGAGCTACATGGAGGAGGTACATGGGGGAATAAAATGGAAGACATGGAGGAGTGACATGGTGGAGTGACATGGAAGACATGTAGTAGTGACATGGTGGAGCAACATGGAGGATCGAAATGGAGGATCGACATGGAGCAGTGACATGGAGGATTGAAATGGAAGTGTGACATGCGGAAGTAACATGGAAGATCGACATGGAGGAGTGACATGGAGGAGCGACATGGTGGAGTGACATGGAGGAGTGACATGTAGGATTGACATGGAGGAGTTACATGGAGGAATTTCGTGGAAGACAGGGAGGAATGACATGGAGGAGCGCAATAGAGGATCGACATGGAGCAGTGACATGGACGAGGGACATGGAGGTTTAACAATCTGGAGTTAAATTCTGGAATGACATTCTGGAGTGACTTTCAGGAGTGACATTCTGGAGTGACATGGAGGTATCGACATTGAGTAGTGACATGGAGGAGTGACAAGAAGGAGCGACACGGAAGAGTTACATGGAGGAGCAACATGGAGGATTGACAGAGAGGTGTAACATGAAGGATCTGCATGGAGGAGCTACATGGAGGAGTGACATGGTGGAGTGACATGGAAGACATGGAGTAGTGACATGGTGGAGCAAAATGGAGGATCGAAATGGAGGATCGACATGGAGCAGTGACATGGAGGAGTGACATGGAAGTGTGACATGGAGGAGTGACATGGAGGAGCTACTTGGAGGAGTGACATAGTGGAGTGACATGGAAGACATGGAGGAGTGACATGGAGGATCGACATGGAGGAGTGACATGGAGGAGCGACATGGAAGAGCGACATGGAGGAGTGACATGGAGGAGCAACATAGAGGTTTGACATAGAAGTGTAACATGAAGGATCTGCATGGAGGAGCTACATGGAGAAGTGACATGGTGGAGTGACATGGAAGACATGGAGTAGTGACATGGTGGAGCAACATGGAGGATCGAAATGGAGGATTGACATGGAGCTGTGACATGGAGGAGTGACATGGAAGTGTGACATGGAGAATCGACATGGAGGAGTGACATGGAGGAGTGACATTGAGGAGTGACAAGAAGAAGTGACATGGAGTAGTGACATGGAGGATTGACATGGAGGAGCGACATGGAGGAGTGACATGTAGGATGGACATGCAGGAGTGACATGGAGGAGTGAAATGGAGGAGTGTCATGGAAGACATGGAGTAGTGACATGGAGGAGTTACATTGAGGAGTAACAGGAAGGAGGGACATAGAGGAGCAACATTCTGGAGTGACATGGAGGAGCAAGGATGAGGGGACATGGTGGATCAACATGGAGGAGTGACATGAAGTAGCAAGTTGGAGGAGTGACATAGAGGATCGACATGGAGAAGCGACATGGAGGAGCAACATCTAGGATCTACATGGAGGTTAGACATGGATAAGTGACATGGAGGAGCGACATCTAGGATCAACATGGAGGAGCAACATGGAGGATAGACATGGATAAGTGACATGGAGCATCGACATGGAGGAGTGACATTGAGGAGTGACATGCAGGATCGACCTGGAGTAGTGACATGGAGGATCGACATGGAGGACTGACATGGAGGAGCGACATGGAGCAGTGATATGTGGTATGGATGAGTGACATGGAGGAGCGACATGGAGGATAGACATGGAAGATTGACATGGAGGAACAACATGGAGGAGTGACATGTAGGATCAACATGCAGGAGTGACATGGAGGTGTGACATGGAAGAGTAACATGGAGGAGTAAGGATGAACGACATGGGCGATCGACATGGATGAGTGACATGGAGCAGTGACATGGAGAAGTGACATGGAGGATCGACATGGAGCAGTGATATGAAGGAGTGGCATTGAGGAGTGACATGGAGGAGCGACATGGAGGATAAACATGGAGGTTTGACATGGAGGAACAACATGGAGGAGTTACATGTAGGTTCGACATGCAGGAGTGACATGGAGTGACAGGAGGAGTGTCATGGAATACACAGGAAGGAGGGACAAGTAGGAGCAACATTCTGGGTTGACATTCTGGAGTGACATTCTGGAGTGACATGGAGGAGCGACATTCTGGAGTGACATAGAGGAGCGACATGGAGGAGTGACATTGAGCAGTGACATGTCGGCGTGACATGGAGGAGTGACATGAAGCAGTGACATGGAGGAGTGACTTGGAGGAGGGACATGGAGGATGGACATTTTGGAGTGACAAGAAGGAGCGACATGAAGGAGTGACATGGAGGAGTGACATGGAGGAGCGACATGGCGGTGTTAGAGGGATGAGTGACATTCCTGAGTGACATTCTGGAATGACTTGGAGGAGCATCACTCTGGACTGACATTGAGAAGCAACATTGAGGAGTGCCATGGAGGAGCAAAGCGGAGCAACATGGAAGATCGACATTGAGGACTGTCATGAAGGAGTGATATGGAGGATCAAAATAGAGCAGTGATATGAAGGAGTGACATGGAGGAGTAACATAGAGGAACGACATGGAGGATAGACATGGAGGATTGACATGGACGAGTGACATGGAGGAGTGACATGTGGGATCGACATGCAGGAGTGACATGGTTGAGTGACATGGAGAATTGTCATGAAGACATGGAGGAGTGACATGGAGGAGTTACATGGACGAGTTACATGGAGGAGTCACAGGAAGGAGGGACATGGAGGAGCGACATTCTGGGTTGACATTCTGGAGTGAAATTCTGGAGTGACATGGAGGAGTGACATGGAGGAGCAACTTGGAGGAGTGACATAGAGGATCGACATGGAGAAGCAACATGGAGGAGCAACATCTAGGATCTACATGGAGGTTAGACATGGATAAGTGACATGGAGGAGCGACATCTAGGATCTACATGGAGGAGCAACATGGAGGATAGACATGGATAAGTGACATGGAGCATCGACATGGAGGAGTGACATTGAGGAGTGACATGCAGGATCGACCTGGAGTAGTGACATGGAGGATCGACATGGAGGACTGACATGGAGGAGCGACATGGAGCAGTGATATGTGGTATGGATGAGTGACATGGAGGAGCGACATGGAGGATAGACATGGAAGATTGACATGGAGGAACAACATGGAGGAGTGACATGTAGGATCAACATGCAGGAGTGACATGGAGGTGTGACATGGAAGAGTAACATGGAGGAGTAAGGATGAACGACATGGGCGATCGACATGGATGAGTGACATGGAGCAGTGACATGGAGAAGTGACATGGAGGAGCGACATGGAGCAGTGATATGAAGGAGTGGCATTGAGGAGTGACATGGAGGAGCGACATGGAGGATAGACATGGAGGATTGACATGGAGGAACAACATGGAAGAGTGACATGTAGGATCGACATGCAGGAGTGACATGGAGTGACAGGAGGAGTGTCATGGAATACACAGGAAGGAGGGACAAGTAGGAGCAACATTCTGGGTTGACATTCTGGAGTGACATTCTGGAGTGACATGGAGGAGCGACATTCTGGAGTGACATAGAGGAGCGACATGGAGGAGTGACATTGAGCAGTGACATTGAGCAGTGACATGTCGGCGTGACATGGAGGAGTGACATGAAGCAGTGACATGGAGGAGTGACTTGGAGGAGGGACATGGAGGATGGACATTTTGGAGTGACAAGAAGGAGCGACATGAAGGAGTGACATGGAGGAGTGACATGGAGGAGCGACATGGCGGAGTTAGAGGGATGAGTGACATTCCTGAGTGACATTCTGGAATGACTTGGAGGAGCATCACTCTGGACTGACATTGAGAAGCAACATTGAGGAGTGCCATGGAGGAGCAAAGCGGAGCAACATGGAAGATCGACATTGAGGACTGTCATGAAGGAGTGATATGGAGGATCAAAATAGAGCAGTGATATGAAGGAGTGACATGGAGGAGTAACATAGAGGAACGACATGGAGGATAGACATGGAGGATTGACATGGACGAGTGACATGGAGGAGTGACATGTGGGATCGACATGCAGGAGTGACATGGTTGAGTGACATGGAGAATTGTCATGAAGACATGGAGGAGTGACATGGAGGAGTTACATGGACGAGTTACATGGAGGAGTCACAGGAAGGAGGGACATGGAGGAGCGACATTCTGGGTTGACATTCTGGAGTGAAATTCTGGAGTGACATGGAGGAGTGACATGGAGGAGCAACTTGGAGGAGTGACATGGAGGATCGACATGGAGAAGCGACATGGAGGAGCGACATCTAGGATCTACATGGAGGAGCAACATGGAGGAGTGACATGGAGCATCGACATGGAGGAGTGACATTGAGGAGTGACATACAGGATCGACATGGAGCAGTGACATGGAGGATCGACATGGAGGACTGACATGGAGGAGCGACATGGAGCAGTGATATGACGGAGTGGCATGGAGGAGTGACATGGAGGAGAGACATGGAGGAGGGACATTTTGGAGTGACAAGGAGGAGCGACATGAAGGAGTGACATGGAGGAGTGACATGGAGGAGCGACATGGCGGAGTTAGAGGGAGGAGTGACATTCCTGAGTGACATTCTAGAATGACATGGAGGAGCATCACTCTGGACTGACATTGATAAGAAACATGGAGGAGTGCCATGGAGGAGCAAATCGGAGCGACATGGAAGATCGACATTGAGGACTGTCATGAAGGAGTGACATGGAGGATCGAAATAGAGCAGTGATATGAAGGAGTGACATGGAGGAGTAACATAGAGGAACGACATGGAGGATAGACATAGAGGATTGACATGGACGAGTGACATGGAGGAGTGACATGTGGGATCGACATGCAGGAGTGACATGGATGAGTGACATGGAGGATTGTCATGGAAGACATGGAGGAGTGACATGGAGGAGTTACATGGAGGAGTTACATGGAGGAGTCACAGGAAGGAGGGACATGGAGGAGCGACATTCTGGGTTGACATTCTGGAGTGACATTCTGGAGTGACATGGAGGAGTGACATGGAGGAGCAACTTGGAGGAGTGACATGGAGGATCGACATGGAGGAGCGACATCTAGGATCTACATGGAGGAGCAACATGGAGGAGTGACATGGAGCATCGACATGGAGTAGTGACATTGAGGAGTGATATGCAGGATCGACATGAAGGATTGACATGGAGGAGCGACATGGAGGAGTGACATGTAGGATCGACATACAGGAGTGACATGGAGGAGTGTCATGGAAGACATGGAGTATTGACATGGAGGAGTTACATTGAGGAGTCACAGGAAGGAGGGACATGGAGGAGCGACATTCTGGGTTGACATTCTGAAGTGACTTGGAGGATCGACATTCTGGAGTGACATAGAGGAGTGACATGGAGGAGTGACATGGAAGATTGACATGGAGGAGTGACAAGGAAGACATTGATGAGTGACATGGAGGAGCGACATGTATGATCGACATAGAGGAATGACATGGAGGATCGACATGGAGGAGTGACATGAATGATCAACATGGAGGATCGAGATGGAGGAGTGACATGGAGGGACAAGGAGGAGTGACATACTGGAGTGACATTCTTGAGTGACATTCTGGAATGACATGGAGGAGTGACATTCTGGAGTGACATGGAGGAGCAACATGGAGGAGTGCCATGGAGGAGCATGGAGGATCGACATGGAGCAGTGATATGAAAGAGTGACATGGAGCAGTGACATGGAAGAGCGACATGGAGGAGTGACATGGAGGAGTGTCATGGAAGACACGGAGGAGTGACATGGAGGAATTACTTGGAGGAGTCATAGGAAGGAGGGACATGGAGGAGCGACATTCTTGGTTGACATGGAGGAGTGACATGGAGGACCAAGGATGAGCAAGGATGAGCGACATGGTGGATCGACATGGAGGAGAGACATGGAGTAGCAACTTGTAGAGTGACATGAAGGAGGGACATGGAGAAGCGACATGGAGGAGCGACATAGAGGATCGACATGGAGGAGTATCAAGGTTTATCGACATGGAGAAGTGACATGGAGGAGTGACATGGTAGAGATAGAGGAGTGACATGGAAGAGAGACATGGAAGATCGACATGGAGGATCGACATGGAGGAGTGACATTCTGTAGTTAAATCTGGATTGAGATGGAGGAGCGACATTCTGGAGTGACATGGAGGAGCGATATGGATGAGCAAGGAGGAGCGACATGGAGGATCAACATGTATCGACATGGAAGACATGGAGGAGTGACATGGAGGATCGATGTGGAGGAGTAACAAGGAGGAGGTACATTCTGGAGGAACATGGTGGAGCGACATTCTGGAGTGACATGGAGGAGCGACATTCTGGTGTGACATGGAGGAGCGATATGGAAGATCGACATGGAGGATCGACATGGAGGAGTGACATCAAGCAGTGACATGGAGGAGTGACATTCTGGAGTTTAATCTGGAGTGATATTCTGGAGTGACATGGAGGAGCGACATTCTGGAGTGACATGGAGTAGCAACATGGTGGAGTGATATGGAGGACCAAGGAGGAGCCACATGGAGGATCGTCATGTGTCGACATGGAAGACATGGAGGAGTGACTTGGAGGATCGACATGGAGGATCGACATGGAGCAGCGACATGGAGGAGTGACATGGAGAAGCGACATGGAGGATCGACATGGCGGAGTGACATGCAGGACTGACATGGAAGACAGGGAGGAGTGACATGGAGGGGCGACATGGAGGTGTGAAATAGAGGATCGACATGGAGGAGGTCTATGGTAGAGTAACATTCTGGAGTGACTTTCTGGAGGGACATTCTGTAGTGACATGGAGGTATCGACATGGAGGAGTGACAAGGAGGAGTGATATGGAGGATCAACATAGAGGATTGACATGGAGGAGGGACATGGAGGAGTGACGTTCTGGAGTTAAATTCTGGAGAGACATTCTGGAGTGATATGGAGGAGCGGCATTCTGGGGTGACATGGAGGAGATACATGGAGGAGTTATATGGAGGAGCAGGGATGAGAGACATAGAGGATCAACATGGAATAGTCACATGGAGGAGCAACACGGAGGAGTGACATGGAACACATGGTGGAGTGACATTGAGGATCGACATTGAGGATCGAAATGGAGGATCGACATGAAACAGTGACATGGAGGATCGACATGGAGGAGTGACATGGAGGAGCGACATGGCGGAGTGACATGGAGGAGCGATGTGGCGGAGTGACATGGAGGAGCGACATGGAGAAGTGACATGGAGGAGCGACATCTAGGATCTACATGGAGGAGCAACATGGAGGAGTGACATGGAGCATCGACATGGAGGAGTGAGTCACAAGAAGGAGGGACATGGAGGAGCGACATTCTGGGTTGACATTCTGGATTGACATGGAGGAGTGACCTGGAGGACCAAGGATGAGCAAGGATGAGTGACATGGTGGATCAACATGAAGGAGAGACATGGAGGAGAGACATGGAGTAGCAACTTAGAGGAGTGACATGAAGGAGGGACATGGAGGAGCTACATTCTGAGTTGACATTCTGGAGTGACATTCTGAAGTGACATGTTTGAGTGACATTCTGGAGTGATATGGAGGAGTGACATGGAGGAGCAACATGGAGGAGTGACATGGAGCATCGACATGGAGGAGTGACATTAAGGAGTGACATGCAGGATCGACCTGGAGTAGTGACATGGAGGATCGACATGGAGGACTGACATGGAGGAGCGACATGGAGCAGTTATATGTGGCATGGAAGATTGACATGGAGGAGCGAAATGGAGGATAGACATGGAAGATATACATGGAGGAACAACATGGAGGAGTGACATGTAGGATCGACATGGAGGAGTGACTTGGAGGAGGGACATGGAGGAGGGACATTTTGGAGGGACAAGAAGGAGCGACATGAAGGATTGACATGGAGGAGCGACATGGTGGAGTTAGAGGGAGGAGTGACATTCCTGAGTGACATTCTGGAATGACATGGAGGAGCATCACTCTGGACTGACATTGAGAAGCAACATGGAGGAGTGCCATGGAGGAGCAAAGCGGAGCGACATGGAAGATCGACATTGAGGACTGTCATGAAGGAGTGACATGGAGGAGTTACATGGAGGAGTTACATGGAGGAGTCACAGGAAGGAGGGACATGGAGGAGCGACATTCTGGGTTGACATTCTGGAGATATATTCTGGAGTGACATGGAGGAGTGACATGGAGAAGCAACTTGGAGGAGTGACATGGAGGATCGACATGGAGAAGCGACATGGAGGAGCGACATCTAGGATCTACATGGTGGAGCAACATGGAGGAGTGACATGGAGCATCGACATGGAGTAGTGACATTAAGGAGTGATATGCAGGATCGACATGGAGGATTGACATGGAGGAGCGACATGGAGGAGTGACATGTAGGATCGACATACAGGAGTGACATGGAGGAGTGTCGTGGAAGACATGGAGTAGTGACATGGAGGAGTTACATTGAGGAGTCACAGGAAGGAGGGACATGGAGGAGCGACATTCTGGGTTGACATTCTGAAGTGAAATGAAGGAGCGACATTCTGGAGTGACATAGAGGAGCGACATGGAGGAGTGACATTGAGCAGTTACATGTCGGAGTGACATGGAGGAGTGACATGGAAGATTGACATGGAGGAGTGACAAGGAAGACATGGATGAGTGACATGGAGGAGCGACATGTATGATCGAAATAGAGGATTGACATGGAGGATTCATGTCACTACATGAAGGATCAACATGGAGGATCGAGATGGAGGAGTGTTATGGAGGGACAAGGAGGAGTGACATACTGGAGTGACATTCTTGAGTGACATTCTGGAATGACATGGAGGAGCGACATTCTGGGTTGACATTCTGGGTAGACATGGAGGAGTGACATGGAGGACCAAGGACGAGCAAGGATGAGCGACATGGTGGATCGACATTTAGGAGAGACATGGAGTAGCAACTTGGAGGAGTGACATGAAGGAGGGACATTGAGGAGCTACATTCTGTGTTGACATTCTGGAGTGACATTCTGGAGTGACATGGAGGAGTGACATGGATGTGCAACTTGAAGGAGTGACATGGAGGATCGACATGGAGAAGCGACATGGAGGAGCGACATCTAGGATCTACATGGAGGAGCAACATGGAGGACCAAGGATGAGCAAGGATGAGCGACATGGTGGATCGACACGAAGGAGAGACATAGAGTAGCAACTTGGAGGAGTGACATGAAGGAGGGACATGGAGGAGCTACATTCTGGGTTAACATTCTGGAGTGACATTCTTGAGTGACATGTTGGAGTGACATTCTGGAGTGACATGGAGGAGTGACATGGAGGAGCAACTTGGAGGAGTGACATGGAGGATCGACATGGAGAAGCGACATGGAGGAGCGACATCTAGGATCTACATGGAGGAGCAACATGGAGGAGTGACATGGAGGAGCGATATGGAAGATCGACATGAAGGATCGAAATGGAGGATCTATGTGGAGGAGTAACAAGGAGGAGTGACATGGAGGATCGACATGGAGGAGCGACATCAAGCAGTGACATGGAGGAGTGACATTCTGGAGTTAAATCTGGGGTGATATTCTGGAATGACATGGAGGAGCGACATTCTGGAGTGACATGGAGTAGCAACATGGTGGAGTGATATGGAGGACCAAGGAGGAGCCACATGGAGGATCGACATGTGTTGACATGGAAGACATGGAGGAGTGACATGGAGGATCGACATGGAGGATCGACATGGAGCAGCGACATGGAGGAGTGACATGGAGAAGCGACATGGAGGATCGACATGGCGAAGTTACATGCAGTACTGACATGGAAGACAGGGAGGAGTGACATGGAGGGGCGACATAGAGATGTGAAATAGAGGATCGACATGGAGGAGGTCTATGGTAGAGTAACATTCTGGAGTGACTTTCTGGAGGGACATTCTGTAGTGACATGGAGGTATCGACATGGAGGAGTGACAAGGAGGAGTGATATGGAGGATCAACATAGAGGATTGACATGGAGGAGGGACATGGAGGAGTGACGATCTGGAGTCAAATTCAGGAGAGACATTCTGTAGTGACATGGAGGAGCGGCATTCTGGGGTGACATGGAGGAGATACATGGAGGAGTTATATGGAGGAGCAGGGACGAGAGACATAGAGGATCGACATGGAATAGTCACATGGAGGAGCAACACGGAGGAGTGACATGGTGGAGTGACATTGAGAATCGACATTGAGGATCGAAATGGAGGATCGACATGAAACAGTGACATGGAGGAGTGACATGGAAGTGTGACATGGAGGAGTGACATGGAGGATCGACATGGAGGAGTGACATGGAGGAGCGACATGGCGGAGTGACATGGAGGAGCGACATGGCGGAGTGACAAGGAGGAGTAACATGGAGGATTGACATGGAAGACAGGGAGGAGTGACATGGAGGAGCAAAATAAAGGATCAACATGGTGGAGTGACATGGAAGAGGGACATGGAGGAGTGACATTCTGGAGTGACATTCTTGAGGAACATTCTGGAGTGACATAGAGGAGCGACATGGAGGAGGTAAATGGAGGAGGTAAATGGAGGAGTAACATTCTGCAGTTAAATTCTGGAGGAGTGACATGGAGGATCAACATGGAGGAATGACAAGAAGAGCATCATGGAGGAGCAACATTGAGGAGCAAACATGAAGGACTGACATGGAGATTAGACATGGATGACTGACATTGAGGATCGACATGGAGAAAGGACATGGAGGAGTTACATTCTGGAGTTAAATTCTTGAGTGACATTCTGGAGTGACATGGATGAGGGTCATGGAGGAGTGACATTCTGGAGTTAAATTTTGGAGGGACATTCTGGAGTGACATGGAGGAGTGATATGGAGGAGCAAGGAGGAGCAACATGGAGGATCAACATAGAGTAGTGACATGAAGGAGCGACACGGAGGAGTGACATTCTGGAGGGACATTCTGGAGTGACACGGAGGAGCGACATGGAGGAGGTACATGGGGGAGTGACATGGAAGACATGGAGGAGTGATATGGAGGAACAACATGGAGTATCGACATGGAAGATTGACATGGATCAGTTTCATGGAGGAGTGACAAGGAGGAGTGTAATGCTGGGGTAACATTGAGGAGCGACATTGAGGACTGACTTGCAGGATCGACATAGAGACGTGACAAGGAGGATCGACATGGAGGATTGACACTGAGGAAGGATATGGAGGAGTGACATTCTGGAGTTAAATTCTGGAGTGTCATTCTGGAGTGACATTGAGGAGCAACATTCTGGAGTGACATGGAGGAGCAACATGGAGTAGTGATATGGAGGGGCAAGGAGGAGCGACATGGAGGAATGACATGGAAGTGAGACATGGAGTAGTGAAATTGTGGAGAGACATGGAAGATCGACATGGAGGATCGTCATGGAGGAGTAACATGGAGTAACAAGAGGAGTGTCATAGAGGAGCAACATGTAGTACCTATATGGAGGAGCGACGTGGAGGATTGACATGGAGAAAAGATATGGGGGAGTGACATTCTGGAGGTAAATTCTGGAGTGACATTCTGGAATAGAATGGAGGAGGGACATGGAGGAGTGACATTCTGGAGTTAAATTTTGGAGTGACATTCTGGAGTGACATGGCGGAGTGACATGGAGGAGTGACATGTAGCATTGACATGGAGGAGTTACATGGAGGAGTGACATGTATCATTGACATGGAGGAGTTACATAGAGGAGTTATATGGAGGAGCAAGGAGGAGCGACATGGAGGATAAACATGGGGGACTGACTAGGAGGAGCGACATTCTGGAGTGACATGGAGGAGCGAAATGGAGGATCGAGATGGAGGAGTGACATGGAGGAGAAACACAGTAGAGTTACATGGAGGAGCTAAATGAGGAGCAACATCACGAAGCGATTTGGAGGACAGACATGTAGGAATGACATTCTGGAGGGACATGGAGGAGCGACATTTTGGAGTGACATGGAGGAGCGACATTCTGGAGTGACATGGAAGACATGGAGCAGTGACATGGTGCATCAGCATGGAGGATCGAAATGGAGGATCGACATGGAGGTGCGACATCGAGCAGTGACATGGAAGTGTGACATGGAGGAGAGACATTGAGGATCAAAATGGAGGAGTGACATGTAGGAGCGACATGGCGGAATGACATGGAGGAGTGACATGGAGGATTGACATGGAGGAGTTACATAGAGGTGTGACGTGGAAAAAAGGGAGGAGTGACATGGAGGAGCGAAATGGAGGAGCAAAATAGAGGATTGACATGGAGGAATGACATGGAGGAGGGACATGGAGGAGTAACTTGGAGGATCTAAATGGAGGAGTGACATGGAGGATTGACATGGAGGAATGACACAGAGGATCGAAATAGAGAAGTGACAATAAGGATTGACATTGAAGACAGGGAGGAGTGACATGTAGGAGCAACATGGAGGACTGACTTGGAAGATCAACATGGAGGAGTGACATGGAGGAGTGACATCGAGGATTGACATGGAGGAGTGACAGTGACATTGAAGACAGGGTGGAGTGGTATGGAGGATCGATATGGAGGAGCGACATTGAGAAGAGACATGGAGGATTGATATGGAAGATCGACATTGAGGACTGTCATGGAGGAGTGACATGGAGGATCGACATAGAGCAGGGATATGAAGGAGTGACATGGAGGAGTGACATAGAGGTTCGACATGGAGAATAGACATGGAGAGTTGACATGGAGGAGCGACATGGAGGAGTGACATGTAGGATCGACATGCAGGAGTGACATTAATGAGTTACATGGAGGATTGTCATGGAAGACATGGAGGAGTGACATGGAGGAGTTACAGGAAGGAGGGACAAGGAGGAGTGACATGGAGGATCAACATGGAGGAGTGACATGGAGGAGCAAGGATCATCGACATGGTGGGTCGACATGGAGGAGTGACATGGAGTAAAAACTTGTAGGAGTGACATGGAGGATCGACATGGAGAAGCGACATGGAGGAGCGACATTTAGGATCTACATGGAGGAGCAACATGGAGGAGTCACATGGAGGAGTGATTTGGAGGATAGACATGGAGGAGGGACATTTTGGAGTGACATGGAGGAGCAAGGATGTGCGACATGGAGGATCGACATGGAGTAGAGACATGTAGGAACGGCATGAAGCAGTGACATGGAGGAGTGACATGGATCAGTGACATGCAGGATCGACATTGAGGAGAGACATGGAGGATCAAAATGGAGGAGCAAAATGGAGGAGCGACATGGAGGAGTGACATGGAGGAGCAAGGATGAGCGACATGGTGGATCGACATGGAGGAGTGACATGGAGGATTGATATGGAGGAGCAAGTTGGAGGAGTGACATGAAGGATCGACATGGAGGATTGACATGGAGCAGTGACTTGCAGGATAAACATGAAGGAGTGACATGGAGGATCAACAAGGAGGAGCGACATGGAGGAGCGAAATGGAGGAGTGACATGGAGGATCAACATGGAGGAACGACATGGAGGAGCGAAATGGAGGAGTGACATAGAGGATCAACAAGGAGGAGTGACATGGATGATCGACATGTAGGAATGACATGGAGGATTGATATGGAGTAGCGACATGGAGGAGTGACATGGTGGAGTGACATGGAGGAGCGACATTGAGGAGTGACAAGAAGAAGAGACATGGAGGAGTGACATGGAGGAGTGTCATGGAAGACATGGAGTAGTGACATGGAGGAGTTACATTGAGGAGTCACAGGAAGGAGGTACATAGAGGAGCGACATTCTGGAGTGACATGTAGGATCGACATGCAGGATTGACATGGAGGAGTGTCATGGAAGACATGGAGTAGTGACATGGAGGAGTTACATTGAGGAGTCACAGGAAGGAGGTACATAGAGGAGCGACATTCTGGAGTGACATGGAGGAGTGACATGGAGGAGCAAGGATGAGGGACATGGTGGATCGACATGGAGGAGTGACATGGAGTATTAACTTGGAGGAGTGACATGGAGAATCGACATGGAGGAGTGACAAGGAGGAGTGACATTGAGGAGTGACAAGTAGAAGTGACATGGAGTAGTGACATGGAGGAGCAACATGGAGGAGCGACATGTAGTAGTGACATGTAGGATCGACATGCAGGAGTGACATGGAGTAGTGACATGGAGGAGTGTCATGGAAGACATGGAGTAGTGACATGGAGGAGTTGCATTGAGGAGTCACAGGAAGGAGGGACATAGAGGAGCAACATTCTGGAGTGACATGGAGGAGCAAGGATGAGGGACATGGTGGATCGACATGGAGGAGTGACATGAAGTAGCAAGTTGGAGGAGTGACATGGAGGAACGACATGGAGAAGCGACATGGAGGAGCAACATCTAGGATCTACATGGAGGATAGACATGGAGAAGAGACATGGATGAGCGACATCTAGGATCTACATGGAGGAGCAACATGGAGGAGTAAAATGGAGGAGTGACATGGAGCATGGACATGGAGGAGCAACTTGGAGGAGTGACATGGAGGAGTGACATGTAGGATCGACATGTAGGAGTGACATGGAGGAGTGTCATGGAAGACATGGAGTAGTGACATGGAGGAGCTAAATCAGGAGCAACATCACGAAGCGATTTGGAGGACAGACATGTAGGAATGACATTCTGGAGGGACATGGAGGAGCGACATTTTGGAGTGACATGGAGGAGCGACATTCTGGAGTGACATGGAAGACATGGAGCAGTGACATGGTGCATCAGCATGGAGGATCGAAATGGAGGATCGACATGGAGGTGCGACATCGAGCAGTGACATGGAAGTGTGACATGGAGGAGAGACATTGAGGATCAAAATGGAGGAGTGACATGTAGGAGCGACATGGCGGAATGACATGGAGGAGTGACATGGAGGATTGACATGGAGGAGTTACATAGAGGTGTGACGTGGAAAAAAGGGAGGAGTGACATGGAGGAGCGAAATGGAGGAGCAAAATAGAGGATTGACATGGAAGAATGACATAGAGGAGGGACATGGAGGAGTGAAATTCTGGAGTGACATGGAGGAGGGACATGGAGGAGTAACTTGGAGGATCTAAATGGAGGAGTGACATGGAGGATTGACATGGAGGAATGACACAGAGGATCGAAATAGAGAAGTGACAATAAGGATTGACATTGAAGACAGGGAGGAGTGACATGTAGGAGCAACATGGAGGACTGACATGGAAGATCAACATGGAGGAGTGACATGGAGGAGTGACATCGAGGATTGACATGGAGGAGTGACAGTGACATTGAAGACAGGGTGGAGTGGTATGGAGGATCGATATGGAGGAGCGACATTGAGAAGAGACATGGAGGATTGATATGGAAGATCGACATTGAGGACTGTCATGGAGGAGTGACATGGAGGATCGACATAGAGCAGGGATATGAAGGAGTGACATGGAGGAGTGACATAGAGGAACGACATGGAGAATAGACATGGAGAGTTGACATGGAGGAGCGACATGGAGGAGTGACATGTAGGATCGACATGCAGGAGTGACATTAATGAGTTACATGGAGGATTGTCATGGAAGACATGGAGGAGTGACATGGAGGAGTTACAGGAAGGAGGGACAAGGAGGAGTGACATGGAGGATCAACATGGAGGAGTGACATGGAGGAGCAAGGATCATCGACATGGTGGGTCGACATGGAGGAGTGACATGGAGTAAAAACTTGTAGGAGTGACATGGAGGATTGACATGGAGAAGCGACATGGAGGAGCGACATTTAGGATCTACATGGAGGAGCAACATGGAGGAGTCACATGGAGGAGTGATTTGGAGGATAGACATGGAGGAGGGACATTTTGGAGTGACATGGAGGAGCAAGGATGTGCGACATTGAGGATCGACATGGAGTAGAGACATGTAGGAACGGCATGAAGCAGTGACATGGATCAGTGACATGGATCAGTGACATGCAGGATCGACATTGAGGAGAGACATGGAGGATCAAAATGAGGAGCAAAATGGAGGAGCGACATGGAGGAGTGACATGGAGGAGCAAGGATGAGCGACATGGTGGATCGACATGGAGGAGTGACATGGAGGATTGATATGGAGGAGTGACATGGAGTAGCAAGTTGGAGGAGTGACATGAAGGATCAACATGGAGGATTGACATGGAGCAGTGACTTGCAGGATAAACATGAAGGAGTGACATGGAGGATCAACAAGGAGGAGCGACATGGAGGAGCGAAATGGAGGAGTGACATGGAGGATCAACATGGAGGAATGACATGGAGGAGCGAAATGGAGGAGTGACATGGAGGATCGACAAGGAGGAGTGACATGGATGATCGACATGTAGGAATGACATGGAGGATTGATATGGAGTAGCGACATTGAGGAGTGACATGGTGGAGTGACATGGAGGAGCGACATTGAGGAGTGACAAGAAGAAGAGACATGGAGGAGTGACATGGAGGAGTGTCATGGAAGACATGGAGTAGTGACATGGAGGAGTTACATTGAGGAGTCACAGGAAGGAGGTACATAGAGGAGCGACATTCTGGAGTGACATGTAGGATCGACATGCAGGATTGACATGGAGGAGTGTCATGGAAGACATGGAGTAGTGACATGGAGGAGTTACATTGAGGAGTCACAGGAAGGAGGTACATAGAGGAGCGACATTCTGGAGTGACATGGAGGAGTGACATGGAGGAGCAAGGATGAGGGACATGGTGGATCGACATGGAGGAGTGACATGGAGTATTAACTTGGAGGAGTGACATGGAGAATCGACATGGAGGAGTTACAAGGAGGAGTGACATTGAGGAGTGACAAGTAGAAGTGACATGGAGTAGTGACATGGAGGAGCAACATGGAGGAGCGACATGTAGGAGTGACATGTAGGATCGACATGCAGGAGTGACATGGAGTAGTGAGATGGAGGAGTGTCATGGAAGACATGGAGTAGTGACATGGAGGAGTTGCATTGAGGAGTCACAGGAAGGAGGGACATAGAGGAGCAACATTCTGAAGTGACATGGAGGAGCAAGGATGAGGGACATGGTGGATCGACATGGAGGAGTGACATGAAGTAGCAAGTTGGAGGAGTGACATGGAGGAACGACATGGAGAAGCGACATGGAGGAGCAACATCTAGGATCTACATGGAGGATAGACATGGAGAAGTGACATGGATGAGCGACATCTAGGATCTACATGGAGGAGCAACATGGAGGAGTAAAATGGAGGAGTGACATGGAGCATGGACATGGAGGAGCAACTTGGAGGAGTGACATGGAGGAGTGACATGTAGGATCGACATGTAGGAGTGACATGGAGGAGTGTCATGGAAGACATGGAGTAGTGACATGGAGGAGTTACATTGAGGAGTCACAGGAAGGAGTGACATGGAGGAGCGACATTCTGGAGTGACATGGAGGAGTGACATGGAGGAGCAAGGATGAGCGACATGGTGGATCGACATGGAGTGACATGGAGTAGCAATTTGGAATAGTGACATGGAGGATCGACATGGAGAAGCGACATGGAGGAGCGACATCTAGGATCTACATGGAGGAGCAACATGGGGGAGTGACATGGAGGAGTGAAATTGTTGATCGATATGGAGGACTGAAATGGAAAAGCTACATGGAGAAGCAACATAAAGGAGCGACATGGAGAATCGAAATGGAGGAGTGACATTGAGGAGTGACATGGAGAAGTGACATGGAGGAGGGACATGGTGGAGGAAGGAGGAGCGACATGGAGGAGTGACATGGAGGAGTTACATTGAGGAGTCACAGGAAGGAGGGACATAGAGGAGCAACATTCTGGAGTGACATGGAGGAGTGACATGGAGGAGGAAGGAGGAGCGACATGGAGGAGTGACATGGAGGAGCGCCAAGGAGGAGTGAAATGGATGATAGACATAGAGAAGTGACATGGATGATCGACACGGAGAAGCGACATGGAGGATTGATATGGAGGAGCGACATTTAGGAGCGACATGGAGGAGTGACATGGGGGAGCGACAAGGAGGAGTGACATGGTTGATCGACATGGAGGAGCGACATGGAGGATTGATATGAAGGAGTGACATGGAGGAGCGACATGGAGGAGCGACAAGGAGGAGTGACATGGATTATCGAAATGGAGGAGTGACATGGATGATCGACATGGAGGAGCGACATGGAGGAGTGACATGTAGGATCGACATGCAGGGGTGACATGGAGGAGTGACATGGAGGAGTGTCATGGAAAACAAGGAGTAGTGACATGGAGGAGTGACATGGATGATTGACATGTAGGAGCAAGGATAAGCGACATGGAGGATCGACATGGAGGAGTGACATTGAGGAGTGACAATAAGAAGTGACATGGAGGAGTGACATGGAGGAGTGACATGGAGGAGTGTCATGGAAGACATGGAGTAGTGACATAGTGGATTTACATTGAGGAGTCACAGGAAGGAGGGACATAGAGGAGCAACATTCTGGAGTGACATGGAGGAGTGACATGGAGGAACAAGGATGAGGGACATGGTGGATCGACATGGAGGAGTGACATGGTGTAGCAAGTTGGAGGAGTGACATGGAGGATCGACATGGAGAAGCGACATGGAGGAGCGACATTTAGGATCTACATGGAGTAGCAACATGGAGGAGTGACATGGAGGAGTGTCATTGTTGATCGACATGAAGGACTGAAATGGAAAAGCTACATGGAGGAGTGACATGGAGCATCGACATGGAGGAGTGACATTGAGGAGTGACATTAAGGAGTGACATGGAGGAGTGACTTGGAGGAGGTCAAAGGAGGAGGGACATTTTGGAGTGACAAGGAAGAGCGACATGGAGGATCGACATGTAGTAGAAACATGGAGGAGTGGCATGAAGCAGTGATATGGAGGAGTTACATGGAGGATCGACATGGAGGAGGGAGATTCTGGATTGACATGGAGTAGCGGCATCGAGGAGTGACATGGAGGAGCAAGGATGAGCAACATGGAGGAGTGACATGGAGGATCAACATGGAGGAGCGACATGGATTATCGACATGGAGGAGTGACAGGAAGGAGGGACATGGAGGAGCGACATTCTGGGTTGAAATTCTGAATTGACATTCTGGAGTGACATGTAGGAGTGACATTCTGGAGTGACATGGAAGACATGGAGGTGTGACATGGAGGATCGACATTTAGTAGTGACTTGGAGTAGTGACAAGGAGGGTTGACATGGAGGAGAGAAATGGAGGATCGACACAGAGGGTTGACATGGAAGACAGGAAGGAGTGACATGGAGGGGAGATATGGAGGTGTGAAATAGAGGATTGACATGGAGGAGTGACATGGAGGAGGTTTATGTAGGAGTGAAATTCTGGAGTGACTTTCTGGAGGGACATTCTGGAGTGACATGGAGGTATCGACATGGAGGAGTGACAAGGAGGAGTGATATGGAGGATCTACATAGAGGATTGACATGGAGGAGGGACATAGAGGAGTGACATTCTGGTGTCAAATTCTGGAGTGACATTCTGGAGTGACATTCTGGAGTGACATGGAGGAGCAACATTCTGGGGTGACATGGAGGAGTGACATGGAGGAGTGACATGGAGGAGTGATATGGATGAGCAGGGACGAGCAAAATGGAGGATCGACATGGAATAGTCACATGGAGGACCGACACGGATGAGGTACATGGGGAGTGATATTGGAAGACATGGAGGAGTTACATGGTGGAGCAACGTGGAGGATCAAAATGGAGGATCGACATGGAGCAGTTACATGGAGGAGCGACATCAAGCAGTGACATGGAAGTGTGACATGGAGGAGCGAAATAGGGGATCGACATGTGTCAACATGGAAGACATGGAGGAGTTTCATGGAGGATCGACATTGAGCAGTGACATGGAGGAGTGACAAATTGGAGCGACATGGAGGAGTGACATGGAGGAGTGACATGGTGGAGTGACATGGAAGATCGACATGACGGAGTAACATGTAGGATATAAATGGAGGAGTGACCTGGAGGATCAACATGGAGGAGCGATATGGAGGATCAATAAGGAGGAGTGACATGGAGGAGTGACACAGAGGAGAGACATGGAGGAGGTACATAGGGGAGTGACATGGAAGACATGGAGCAGTGAAATGGAGGAGCAACATCGAGGATCGACATGGAGGATCGACATGGAGCTGTGACATGGAGGAGTGACATGGAGGAGCGACATGGAGGATCGACATGGAGTATTGACAAGGTGGATCGACATGGAGGAGTGACATAGAGGAGTTACATGGTAGAGATGGAGGAGTGACATGGAGGAGAGACATGGAAGATCGACATGGAGGAGTGACATTCTGGAGTTAAATCTGGATTGACATTCTGGAGTGACATGGAGGAGTGACATTCTGGAGTGACATGGTGGATTGATATGGATGAGCAAGAAGGAGCGACATGGAGGATCGACATGTGTCGACATGGAAGACATGGAGGAGTGACATGGAGGAGTGACATGGAGAAGTGACAAAGAGGAGCCACATGGAGGAGTGACATGAAGGAGTTACATTTTGGAGGGACATTCTGGAGGGATATTCTGGAGTGATATGGAGGAGTGACATTCTGGAGTGACATTCTGGAGTGACATTGATGAGTGATATGGAGGATTGACATAGAGGAGTAACATGAAGGATCTACATGGAGGAGCTACATAGAGGAGGTACAAGGGGGAGTGACATGGAAGACATGGAGAAGTGACATGGTGGAGCAACATGGAGGATCGAAATGGTGGATCGACATGGAGCTATGACATGGAGGAGTGAAAAGTAGGAGCGACATGGAGGAGTAACAAGGAGGAGCGACATGGAGGATCGACATGGAGGAGCGACATCGAGCAGTGACATGGAAGTTTGACATGGAGGAGTGACATTGAGGATCAACATAGAGGAGTGACGTGGAAGAAAGGGAGGATTGACATTGAGGAGCAACATGGAGGAGCGAAATAAAGGATCGACATGGAGGAGTGACATAGAGGAGGGTCATGGAGGAGTGACATTCTGGAGTGACATGGAGGATCGACATGGAGGAGCGACATCGAGGAGAAAACATAGAAGAGTTACATGGAGGAGCTACATGAGGAGCAACATCACGGAGTGACTTGGAGGACTGACATGGTGGAATGACATTCTGGAGGGACATGGAGGAGCGACATTGTGGAGTGACATGGAGGAGCGACATTCTGGAGTGACATTCTGGAGGGACATTCTGGAGTGACATGGAGGAGCAACATGGAGGAGGGACATGGAGGAGTAACATTCTGGAATTAAATTCTGGAATGACATTCTGGAGTGTCATGGAGGAGCGACATTCTGTAGTGACATGGAAGAATGACATGGAGGAGTGATATTTAGGAGCAAGGAGGAGCGACATGGAGGATAAACATGGAGGAGTGACTTGGAGGAGCGACATTCTGGAGTGACATGGAGGAGTGAAATGGAGGAGGGAAATGGAGGATCGAGATGGAGGAGTGACATGGAGCATAAACATAGAATAGTTATATGGAGGAGCTACATGTGTTGACATGTGTCGACATGGAGGAGTGACATGGAGAATCAACATTGAGCAGTGACATGGAGGAGTGACAAAGAGGAGCGACATGGAGGAGTGACATGGAGGAGTGACATTTTGTAGGGACATTCTAGAGGGACATTCTGTAGTGACATTGATGAGAGATATGGAGGATTGACATAGAAGAGTAACATGAAGGATCTACATGTAGGAGCTTCATGGAGGAGGTACATAGGGGAGTGACATGGAAGACATGGAGCAGTGAAATGGAGGAGCGACATGGAGGACCGACATGGAGGATCGTCATGGAGGAGCGACATTGAGGAGTGACTTTCTGGAGCGATATTCTGGAGTGACATAAAGGAGCAACATTCTGGAATGACATTGAGTAGCGACATGGAAGATCAACATGGAGGAGTAACATGTAGGTCTACATGGAGGAGTGACAAGGAGGATCGACATGGATGACAAAGAGGAGCAACATGGATGAGAGACATTGAGTACTGACATTCTGGAGGGACATGGAGGAGCAACATTCTGGAGTGACATTGAGGAGCGAAATGGAGGATCGACATGGAAGATCGACATTCTAGAGTGACACGGATGAGAGACATGGAAGAGTGACATTAAAGACATGGAGTAGTGACATGGAGGATCGACATTGAGTAGTGACATGGAGGACTGACATGGAGGATCAACAAGGATTAGTGACATGGAGCAGTGACATGTAGGAGAGACATGGAAGATCGACATGGAGGAGGGACATGTAGTATTGACATGGAGAAGTTACATAGAGGAGTGACATGGAAGGAAGGAAGGAGTGAAATGGAGGAGGGACATGGAGGAGTGACATTCTGGAGTGACATTCGGGAGGGACATTCTGGAGTGACATGGAGGAGCGACATGGAGGAGGGACATGGAGGCGTAACATTCGGGAGTTAAATTCTGGGGTGAAATTCTGGAGTGACATGGAGGAGCGACATTCTGGAGTGACAGAAGAACGACATGGAGGAGCTATATGGAGGAGTAAGGAGGAGCGACATGGAGGATAAACATGGAGGAGTGACTAGGAAGAGCGACATTCTGGAGTGACATGTAGGAGTGAAATAGAGGAGCGAAATGGATGATCGACATGGAGGAGTGACAAGAAAGAGCGACATAGTAGAGTTAAATAGAGGAGCTACATGAGGAGCAACATCACGGAGCAACTTGCAGGACTGACTTTGAGGAATTACAATCTGGAGGGACATTGAGGAGCGACATTCTGGAGTGACATGGAGGAGCGACATGGAGCCTTAACATGAAGGAGTGACATGGAAGTGTGACATGGAGGAGTGACATGGAGGATCGACATGGAGGAGTGACATGGAGGAGTAACATGTAGAATATACATGGAGGACTGACATGTAGGATTGACATGTAGGAGTTACATGGAGGAGTGACGTGGATGACAAGGAGGACTGACATTGTGGAGCAACATGAAGGATCGAAATGGAGGATCGCCATGGAGCATTGACATGGAGGAGTGACATGGAAGTGTGACATGGAGGAGTGACATGGAGGATCGACATTTAGGAGTGACATGGATGAGTGACATGGCGGAGTGACATTCTGGAGTGACATGGAATAGTGACATGGAGGAGTTACAGGGAGGAGCGACATCGCGGAGTGACATGGAGGACTGACAACGAGGAGGTACATTCTGGAGAGACATGGTGGAGCGACATTCTGGAGTGACATTGAGGAGCGACATTCTGGAGTGACATGTAGGAGCGACATGGAAGATCGAAATAGAGGAGTAACATGTAGGATCTAAATGGAGGAGTGATATGAAGGATCGACATTTAGCAGTGAAGTGGAGGAGTGACAAAGAGGAGCAACATGGAGGAGTGACATGGAGGAGTGACATTTTGGAGGGACATTCTGGAGGGACATTGATGAGAGATATGGAGGATTGACATATAGGAGTAACATGAAGGATCTACATAGAGGAGCTACATGAAGGACGTACATGGGGGAGTGACATGGAAGACATGGATGAGTGACATGGAGGACATACATGGGGGAGTGACATGGAAGACATGGAGGAGTGACATGGTGGAACAACATGGAGGATCGAAATGGAGGATCGACATGGAGCAGTGACATGGAGGAGTGACAAGAAGGAGCGACAAGGTGGAGCAACATGTAGGAGCGACATGGATGAGTGACCGGATTGAGAAACATGGTGAAGTGACATGGAGTTGTGAAATTGACGAGCGACATGGAGGACTGACATGGAGGAGTGACATGGAGGAGTGACAAGGAGGAGCCACATGAAGGAGTAACAATGAGGAGTGACATGGAGGAGTGACATGGAGGATCGACATGGAGGAGTGACATGGAGGAGTGACAAAGGAGATGGAGGAGTGACATGTAGCAGCGAAATGGAGGTGTTAAATTGAACATCGACATGGAGGAGTGATATGGATGAGCTATTAGGAGTGACATGGAGGAGTGATATGGAGCAGTGACATGGAGGATCGACATGGAGGAAAAACAAGGAGGAGTGACATTCTGGAGTGATATTCTGGAGGGACATTCTGGAGTGACATGAAGGAGTGACATGGAGGATGGACATAGAGGATTGACATGGAGGAGTGACATGGAGGAGTGACATTCTGGAGTTAAATTCTGGAGTGAAATTCTGGAATGGCATAGAGGAGCAACATTGTAGAGCGACATGGAGGAGTAACAAGGAGGAGCGACATGGAGGATCGACATGGAGGAGCGACATTGAGCAGTCACATGGAGTAGTGACATGGAGGATAGACATTGAGTAGTGACTTGGAGTATTGACAAGGAGGAGTGACATGAAGAAGTAATAAGGAGCAGTGACATGGTGGATCGACATGGAGGAGCCACATGGAGTAACAAGGAGTAGTGACATGGAGGACTGACATGGGGGATTGACATGGAGGAGTGACATGGAGGATCGTCATGGAAGATTGACGTGGAGGAGTGACATGGAGTACTGACATGGAGGATTGACATGGAGGAGTGACAAGTAGGAGCAACATGAAGGAGTAACAAGGAGGAGCGACATGGAGGATCGACATGGAGGATCGACATGGAGGAGCGACATGGAGGAATGACATGGAGGAGTTACATGGTGGATCGACATGGAGGAGTGACATGGAAGACATGTAGGAGTGACATGGAGTAGCGACATTCTGGACTGACATTCTGGAGTGACATTGATGAGAGATATGGAGGATTGACATTATACATATTCACATATTGACAGTAACATGAAGGATCTACACGGAGGAGCTACATGGAGGAGGTACATAGGGGAGTGACATGGAAGACATGGAGGAGTGAAATGGAGGTGCAACATGGAAGATCGACATGGAGGATCGACATGGACGATCGATATGGCGCAGTTACATGGAGGAGTGACATGGAGGATCGACATGGATGATCGACATGGATGAGTGACATGGAAGACAGGGAGGAGTGACATGAAGGGGCGACATGGAGGTGTGAAATAGAGGATCGACATAGAGAAGTGACATGGAGGAGGTTTATGGAGGAGTGACATTCTGGAGTGACTTTCTGGAGTGACATGGAGGTAATGACATGGAGGAGTGACAAGGAGGAGTGATATGGAGGATCTACATAGAGGATTGATATGGAGGAGGGACATGGAGGAGTGACATTCTGGAGTCAAATTCTGGAGTGACATTCTGTAGTGACATGGAGGAGCAACATTCTGGGGTGACATGGAGGAGTGGCATGGAGGAGTGATATGGAAGACAGGAAGTAGTGACATGGACGAGCGACATGGCGGAGTGACATGGAGGAGCAACATGGAGGAGTGACATGGAGAAGGTATATGGAGGATTAACATTCTGGAGTGGCATTCTGGAGGGACATTCTGGAGTGACATGGAGTAGCGACATGGAGGAGTGACAAGGAGGAGTTACATTCTGGAGTTAAATACTGGAGTGACATTCTGGAGTGACATTCTGGAGTGACATGGAGGAGCGACAATCTGGAGTGACATGGAAGAACGACATGGAGGAGTGATAAGGAGGAGCAAGGAGGAGCGACATGGAGGATCGACATGGAAAAGTGACATGGAGGAGCGACACGGTCGAGTTACATGGAAGACATGGAGGAGTGACATGGTGGATCGACATTGAGTAGTTAAATGGAGGAGTGACAAGGAGGAGCGACATGTAGGAGTAACATGAACGATCTACAAGGAGGAGTGACATGCAGGAGCGACATGGCGGAGTGACTTGGAGGAGTGACATAAAGGATTGAAATGGAGGACTTACATAGAGGAGTGACATGGAGGATCGACATGGAGGATAAATATGGAGGAGTGACTTGGAAGAGCGACATTCTGGAGTGTCATGGAGAAGTTAAATGGAGGAGAGAAATGGAGGATCGACATGGAGGAGTGACATGGTGAGCGACATGAAAGAGCGACATGGAGTAGTGATATGGAGGAGAGACCTGGAGGAGTGAAATGGAGGATTGACATTGAGTAGTGATATGGAGGAGAGACCTGGAGGAGTGACATTCTGGAGTGACATTCTGGAGTGAAATGGAGTAGTGACATGGAGGATGGAAATAGAGGATCTACATGGAGCAGTGACATGGAGGAGTGACAAGGAGGAGTGACAAGGTGGAGCAACATGGATGAGTTACCGGATGGAGAAACATGAGGAAGTGACATGGAGTTGTGACATTGTGGAGCGACATGGATTACTGACATGGAGGAGTGATATATAGGAGTAACATGAAGTATCTACATGGAGGAGCCACATGGAGGATGTACATGGAGGTTTGACGTTTAAGACAGGGAGGAGTGAAATAGAGGATCGATATGGAGGAGTGACATGGAGGAGGGACATGGAGGAGTGACATTCTGGAGTGACATTCTGGAGGGACATTCTGGAGTGACATGGAGGAGCAACATTGAGGAGGGACTTGGAGGAGTAACATTCTGGAGTTAAATTCTGGAGTGAAATTCTGGAGTGACATGGAGGAGCGACATTCTGGAGTGACATAGAAGAACGACATGGAGGAGCTATATGGAGGAGTAAGGAGGAGCGACATGGAGGATAAACATGGAGGAGTGACTAGGAGGAGCGACATTCTGGAGTGACATGGAGGAGTGAAATAGAAGAGCGAAATGGATGATCGACATGGAGGAGTGACAAGAAAGAGCGACATAGTAGAGTTAAATAGAGGAGCTACATGAGGAGCAACATCACGGAGCAACTTGCAGGACTGACATGGAGGAAATACAATCTGGAGGGACATGGAGGAGCGACATTCTGGAGTGACATGGAGGAGCGACATGGAGCCTTGACATGGAGGAGTGATATGGATGAGCAATTAGGAGCGACATGGACGATCGAAATGGAGGAGTGACATGGAAGACATGGAGGAGTGACATGGAGGATTGACATTGAGTAGTGACTTGGAGTAGAGACAAGGAGGAGCAACATGAGGAAGTAACAAGGAGGAGAGACATGGAGGATCAACATGGAGGAGTGACATGAAGAAGTAACAAGGAGGAGTGACATGGGAGAGCAACATGGATGATAGAAATGGAGGAGTGACATGGAGGAGTGACATTCTGGAGTAAAATTCTGGAGGGACATTCTGGAGTGACATGGAGGAGCGACATGGAGCAGTGACATGGATGATCGACATGAGAGGAGTGACATGGAAGACAGGGAGGAGTGACATGAAGGAGTAACAAAGGAGTGACATGGGAGAACAACATGGAGGATCGACTAGGAGGAGTGACATGGAGGAGCGACATGAAGGAGTGACATGGAGGATTGACATTGAGTAGTGACATGAAGGATTGACAAAGAGGAGCGACATGGATGAGTGACATGGAGGGATGACATTCTGGAGGGTCATTCTGGAGTGACATGGAGGAGCAAAATTCTGGAGTGACATTGAGGAGCGACATGGAGGATTGACATGGAGTAGTAACATGAAGGATCTACATGGTGGAGCAACATTGAGGAGGTACATGAGGGAGTGACATGGAAGACATGGAGGAGTGAAATGCAGTAGCAACATGGACGATCAACATGGACGATCGATATGGAGCAGTGACATGGAGGAGTGACAAGGAGGAGCCACATGAAGGAGTAACAATGAGGAGTGACATGGAGGAGTGACATGGAGGATCGACATGGAGGAGTGACATGGAGGAGTGACAAAGGAGATGGAGGAGTGACATGTAGCAGCGAAATGGAGGTGTTAAATTGAACATCGACATGGAGGAGTGATATGGATGAGCTATTAGGAGTGACATGGAGGAGTGATATGGAGCAGTGACATGGAGGATCGACATGGAGGAAAAACAAGGAGGAGGGACATTCTGGAGTGATATTCTGGAGGGACATTCTGGAGTGACATGAAGGAGTGACATGGAGGATGGACATAGAGGATTGACATGGAGGAGTGACATGGAGGAGTGACATTCTGGAGTTAAATTCTGGAGTGAAATTCTGGAATGGCATAGAGGAGCAACATTGTAGAGCGACATGGAGGAGTAACAAGGAGGAGCGACATGGAGGATCGACATGGAGGAGCGACATTGAGCAGTCACATGGAGTAGTGACATGGAGGATAGACATTGAGTAGTGACTTGGAGTATTGACAAGGAGGAGTGACATGAAGAAGTAATAAGGAGCAGTGACATGGTGGATCGACATGGAGGAGCCACATGGAGTAACAAGGAGTAGTGACATGGAGGACTGACATGGGGGATTGACATGGAGGAGTGACATGGAGGATCGTCATGGAAGATTGACGTGGAGGAGTGACATGGAGTACTGACATGGAGGATTGACATGGAGGAGTGACAAGTAGGAGCAACATGAAGGAGTAACAAGGAGGAGCGACATGGAGGATCGACATGGAGGATCGACATGGAGGAGCGACATGGAGGAATGACATGGAGGAGTTACATGGTGGATCGACATGGAGGAGTGACATGGAAGACATGTAGGAGTGACATGGAGTAGCGACATTCTGGACTGACATTCTGGAGTGACATTGATGAGAGATATGGAGGATTGACATAGAGGAGTAACATGAAGGATCTACACGGAGGAGCTACATGGAGGAGGTACATAGGGGAGTGACATGGAAGACATGGAGGAGTGAAATGGAGGTGCAACATGGAAGATCGACATGGAGGATCGACATGGACGATCGATATGGCGCAGTTACATGGAGGAGTGACATGGAGGATCGACATGGATGATCGACATGGATGAGTGACATGGAAGACAGGGAGGAGTGACATGAAGGGGCGACATGGAGGTGTGAAATAGAGGATCGACATAGAGAAGTGACATGGAGGAGGTTTATGGAGGAGTGACATTCTGGAGTGACTTTCTGGAGTGACATGGAGGTATTGACATGGAGGAGTGAAAAGGAGGAGTGATATGGAGGATCTACATAGAGGATTGATATGGAGGAGGGACATGGAGGAGTGACATTCTGGAGTCAAATTCTGGAGTGACATTCTGTAGTGACATGGAGGAGCAACATTCTGGGGTGACATGGAGGAGTGGCATGGAGGAGTGATATGGACGAGCAGGGACGAGCAACATGGAGGATCCACATGGAATCATCACATGGAGGACCGACACAGATGAGGTACATGGGTTAGTGACAAGGAAGACATGGAGGAGTGACATGGTGGAGCAACATGGAGGATCAACATGGAGGATCGACATGGATAAGTGACATGGTGGAGTGACAAGAAGGAGTTACATGGAGGAGTCAAAAGCAGGAGCGACATGGAGGATTGATATGGAGGAGCGACATTGAGCAGTGACATGGAAGTGTGACAAGGAGGATCGACATGGAGGATCGACATGGAGGAGTGACATGGTGGAGTGACATGGAGGAGTGACATGTAGGATTGACATGGAGGAGTTACATGGAGGAGTGACGTGGAAGACGGAAGAATGACATGGAGGAGCGCAATAGAAGATCGACATGGAGCAGTGACATGGAGGAGGGACATGAAGGAGTAACAATCTGGAGTTAAATTCTGGAGTGACATTCTGGAGTGACATGGAGGAGCGACATTCTGGATTGACATGGAGGAATGACATGGAGGAGTGATATGAAGGAGCAAGGAGGAGCGACATGGAGGACCGACATGAATAAGTGACATGGAGGAGCGACACTGTGGAGTGACATGGAAGATATGGAGGAGTGACATGGAGGAGCAACATGGAGTATCAACATGGAGGATCAACATGGAGGAGTGAAATGGAGGAGCGACATGGAGGATCGACATGTAGTAGTGACATGGAGGATCGACATTGAGGAGTGGAATGGAGGAGAGACATGGAGGATTGACATAGAGGTGTAACATGAAGGATCTGCATGGAGGAGCTACATGGAGGAGTGACATGGTGGAGTGACATGGAAGACATGGAGTAGTGACATGGTGGAGCAACATGGAGGATCGAAATGGAGGATCGACATTGAGCAGTGACATTGAGGAGTGACATGGAAGTGTGACATGGAGGAGTGACATGGAGGATCGACATGGAGGAGTGACATGGAGGAGCGACATGGTGGAGTGACATGGAGGAGTGACATGTAGGATTGACATGGAGGAGTTACATGGAGGAGTGACGTGGAAGACAGAGGAATGACATGGAGGAGCGCAATAGAGGATCGACATGGAGCAGTGAAATGGAGGAGGGACATGAAGGAGTAACAATCTGGAGTTAATTTCTGGAGTGACATTCTGGAGTGACATGGAGGAGCGACATTCTGGATTGATATGGAGGAATGACATGGAGGAGTGATATGAAGGAGCAAGGAGGAGCGACATGGTGGATCAACATGAATAAGTGACATGGAGGAGCGACACGGTGGAGTGACATGAAAGATATGGAGGAGTGACATGGAGGAGCAACATGGAGTATCGACATGGAGGATCAACATGGAGGAGTGACTTCGAGTAGCGACATTCTGGAGTGACAAGGAGGAGTGAAATGGAGGAGCGACATGGAGGATCGACATGTAGGAGTGACATTGAGGAGTGAAATGGAGGAGCGACATGGAGGATTGACATGGAGGAGTGACATGGAGGATCGACATGGAAGAGTGACATGGAGGAGCGACATTGAAGAGCGACATGGAGGATCTACATGGAGGAGCGACATCACGGAGCGAAATGGAAGACTGACAACGAGGGGGTACATTCTGGAGGAACATGGTGGAGCGACATTCTGGAGTGACATGGAGGAGCGATATGGATGAGCAAGGAGGAGCGACATGGAGGATCAACATGTGTCGATATGGAAGACATGGAGGAGTGAAATGGAGGATCGATGTGGAGGAGTGACATGGAGGAGCGACATGGTGGAGTGACATGGAGGAGCGACATGGTGGAGTGACATGGAGGAGTGACATGTAGGATTGACATGGAGGAGTTACATGGAGGAGTGACGTGGAAGACGGAGGAATGACATGGAGGAGCGCAATAGAGGATCGACATGGAGCAGTGACATGGAGGAGCGACATGGCGGATCGACATTGAGGAGTGGAATGGAGGAGCGACATGGAGGATTGACATGGAGTATCGACATGAAAGAGTTACATGGAGGAGCGGCATGGAAGAGCGACATGGAGGATCTAAATGGAGGAGCGACATCACGGAGTAACATGGAAGACTGACAACGAGGAGGTACATTCTGAAGGAACATGGTGGAGCGACATTTTGGAGTGACATGGAGGAGAGACATTCTGGAGTGACATGGAGGAGCGCAATAGAGGATCGACATGGAGCAGTGACATGGAGGAGGGACATGGAGAAGTAACAATCTGGAGTTAAATTCTGGAGTGACATTCTGGAGTGACATGGAAGAGCGACATTCTGGAGTGACATGGAGGAATGACATGGAGGAGTGATATGGAGGAGCAAGGAGGAGCGACATGGAGGATCGACATGAATAAGTGACATGGAGGAGCGACACGGTGGAGTGACATGGAAGATATGGAGGAGTGACATGGAGGAGCAACATGAAGTATCGACATGGAGGATCAACATTGAGGAGTGACTTGGAGGAGCGCCATTCTGGAGTGACATGGAGGAGTGAAATGGAGGAGCGACATGGAGGATCGACATGGAGGAGTGACATGTAGGATCGACATTGAGGAGTGGAATGGAGGATTGACATCCATTTCACTCCTATATGTCAATACATATAGGAGTGAAATGGAGGATCGACATGGAAGAGTGACATGGAGGATCTACATGGAGGAGAGACATCACGGAGCGACATGGGAGACTGACAACGAGGAGGTACATTCTGGAGGAACATGGTGGAGCGACATTTTGAAGTGACATGTAGGAGCGACATTCTGGATTGACATGGAGAAGCGATATGGAATATCGACATGGAGGAGTACCATGGAGGATTGACATGGAGGAGCGACATTGACGATCGACAATTAAGAGCGACATTGAGGAGCGACATGGAGGACTGACATGGAGGAGAGACATGGAGGATCGAAATGGAGGAGTGACATGGAGGAGCGACATGGATTAGCAACTTGGAGGAGTGACATGGAGGATCGACATGGAGAAGCGACATGGAGGAGCGACATCTAGGATCTACATGGAGTAGCAACATGGATTAGTGACATGGAGGAGTGACATTGTTGATCGACATGGAGGACTGAAATGGAAAAGATACATGGAGAAGCGACATAGAGGATCGACATGGAGAATCGACATGGAGGAGTGACATGGAAGAGTGACATGGAGGATTGATATGGAGGAGGGACATAGAGAAGTGACATTGAGGAGTGACAAGAAGAGGTGACATGGAGGAGCGACATGGAGGAGTGAAATTTAGGATCTACATGGAGGAGCAACATGGAGGAGAGAAATGGAGGTGTGACATGTAGGAGAGACATGGCGTAGTGAGAGGGATGAGTGACATGGGGGATCGACATGGATGAGTGACCTGGAGGAGCGAAATGGAGAAGACACATGGGGGAGTGACCTGAAGCAGTGACATGGAGGAGCGATATGGCGGAGTGACATGGAGGATCACCATGGAGCAGTGTCAAGGAGGAGCAAGGCGGAGCGACATGGAAGATCGACATTGAGGACTGTCATGGAGGAGTTACATGAAGGAGTGACATGGATGCAACAGTGAGAAGTGTCATTGTGGAGTGACATGGAGGAGAAACTTGGAGGAGCAACAGGGATGATTGACATGGAGGAGCAAGGATTAGCGACATGGAGGATCCACATGGAGGAGTGACATGGAGGAGTGACATTGAGGAGCGACATGGAGGAGTGACAAGTAGGATCGACATGCAGGAGTGGCATGGATGAGTGACATGGAGGATTGTCATGGAAGACATGGAGGAGTGACATGGAGGAGTTACATGGAGAAGTTATATGGAGGAGTCACAGGAAGGAGGGACAAAGAGTAGCGACATTCTGGGTTGACATTCTGGAGTGACATGGAGGAGTGACATGGAGGAGTTACATTGAGGAGTCACAGGAAGTAGGGACATAGAGGAGCAACATTCTGGAGTGACATTGAGGAGTGACATGGAGGAGCAGAGATGAGGGACATGGTGGATCGACATGGAGGAGTGACATGGAGTAGCAAGTTGGAGGAGTGACATGGAGGATCGACATTGAGAAGCGACATGGAGGAGCGACATGTAGGATCTACATGGAGGAGCAACATGGAGGATTGACATGGAGGAGTGACATGGAGGAGGAAGGAGGAGCGACATGGAGGAGTGACAAGGAGGAGTGACATGGTAGAGATGGAGGAGTGACATGGAGGATAGACATGGAAGATTGACATGGAGGATCGACATGGAGGACTGACATTCTGGAGTTAAATCTGGATTGACATGGAGGAGCGACATTCTGGAGTGAAATGGAGGAGTGACATGGTGGAGTGATATGGATGATTAAGGAGGAGCGACATTGAGGATCGACATGTGTCAACATGGAAGACATATAGGAGTTTCATGGAGGATCGACATTGAGCAGTGACATGGAAGAGTGACAAATTGGAGCGACATGGAGGAGTGACATGGAGGAGTGACATGGTGGAGTGACATGGAAGATCGACATGACGGAGTAACATGTAGGATCTAAATGGAGGAGTGACCTGGAGGATCGACATGGAGGAGCGATATGGAGGATCAATAAGGAGGAGTGACATGGAGGAGTGACACAGAGGAGAGACATGGAGGAGGTATATAGGGGAGTGACATGGAAGACATGGAGCAGTGAAATGGAGGAGCAACATCGAGGATCGACATGGAGAATCGACATGGAGCAGTGACATGGAGGAGTGACATGGAGGAGCGACATGGAGGATCGACATGGAGTATTGACAAGGTGGATCGACATGGAGGAGTGACATAGAGGAGTTACATGGTAGAGATGGAGGAGTGACATGGAGGAGAGACATGGAAGATCGACATGGAGGATCGACATGGAGGAGTTACATTGTAGAGATGGAGGAGTAACATGGAGGAGAGACATGGAAGATCAACATTGAGGATCGACATGGAGGAGTGACATTCTGGAGTTAAATCTGGATTGACATTTTGGAGTGACATTTTGGAGTGACATGGAGGAGTGACATGGTGGAGTGATATGTATGAGCAAGGAGGAGCGACATGGAGGATCGAGATGTGTCGACATGAAAGACATGGAGGAGTGACATGGAGGAGTTACATTTTGGAGGGACATTCTGGAGTGACATGGAGGAACGACATTCTGGAGTGACATTCTGGAATGACATTGATGAGAGATATGGAGGATTGACATAGAGGATCTACATGGAGGAGTGACATGGAGGAGCGACATGGAGGAGTGACATGTAGTATTGACATGGAGGAGTTACATAGAGGAGTGACGTGGAAGAAAGGGAGTAGTGACATGGAGGAGCAACACGGAGGAGCGAAAAAGAGGATCGACATGGAGGATCGACATGGAGGAGTGACATGGAGGAGGGACATGGAGGAGTGACATTCTGGAGTGACAATCTGGAGGGACATTCTGGAGTGACATGGAGGAGCGACATGGAGGAGGGATATGGAGGAGTAACATTCTGGAGTTAAATTTTGGAGTGACATTCCGGAGTGACATGGAGGAGCGACATTCTGGAGTGACATGGAAGAACGACATGGAGGAGTGATATAGAGGAGCAAGGTGGAGCGACATGGAGGATAAACATGGAGGAGTGACTAGGAGGAGAATCATAGAAGAGTTACATGGAGGAGCTACATGAGGAGCAACATCACGGAGCGACTTGGAGGACTGACATGGAGGAATGACATTCTGGAGGAACATGGAGGAGCGACATTCTGTAGTGACACATAGGAGCAACATTCTGGAGTGACATGGAGGATCGACATGGAGAAGCGACATGGAGGAGCGACATTTAGGATCTACATGGAGGAGCAACTTGGAGGAGTGACATGGAGGAGTGTCATTGTTGATCGACATGAAGGACTGAAATGGAAAAGCTACATGGAGGACTGACATGGAGGAATGACATTCTGGAGGAACATGGAGGAGCGACATTCTGTAGTGACACATAGGAGCAACATTCTGGAGTGACATGGAGGAGCGACATGGAAGATCGACATGTAGGAGTGACATGGAGGAGTGATATGGAGGAGTGACACGGAGGAAAGACATGGAGGATTGACATTAGTAGCTACATAGATGATAGACATGGAGGAGCAACAAGATGGATCGACATGGAGGAGTGACATGGAGGAGTGACATGGTAGAGATGGAGGAGTGACATGGAGGAGAGACATGGAAGATCGACATGGAGGATCAACATGGATGAGTGAAATGGTAGAGATGGAGGAGAGAAATGGAGGAGAGATATGGAAGATCGACATGGAGGATCGACATGGAGGAGTGACATTCTGGAGTAAAATCTGGATTGACATTTTGGAGTGACATTTTTAAGTGACATGGAGGAGTGACATGGTGGAGTGATATGGATGAGCGAGAAGGAGCAATATGGAGGATCGAGATGTGTCGACATGGAAGAAATGGAGGAGTGACATGGAGGATCGACATTGAGCAGTGACATGGAGGAGTTACAAAGAGGAGCGACATGGAGGAGTGACATGGAGGAGTTACATTTTGGAGGGACATTCTGGAGGGACATTCTGGAGTGACATAGAGGAGCGACATTCTGGAGTGACATGGAAGAACGACATGGAGGAGTGATATGGTGGAGCAAGGAGGAGTGACATGGAGGAGTGACGTGGAAGACAGGGATTAGTGACATGGAGGAGCGACATGGAGGTGTTAAATAGCGGATCGACATGGAGGAGTGAAATGGAAGAGGGACATGGTGGAGTGATATTCTGGAGTTACATTCTAGAGGAATATTCTTGAGTGACATGTAGAAACTTCATTCTGGAATGACATGGAGGAGCAACAGGGAGGAGTTATATGGATGATCAAGGAGGAGCGACATGGACGATCGACATGGAGTAGTCACATGGAGCATCGACATGAAGGAACAATATGGAGCAGTGACATGGTAGAAATGGAGGAGTTACATGGAGTAGATACATGGAAGATCGACATGGAGGATCATCATGGAAAAGTAACATGGATGAGTGACAAGAGGAGCGTCATGGAGGAGCAACATGGAGGATCGACATGGAGGAGCGACATGGAGGAGCAACATTGAGGAGCGACATGGAGGACTGACATGGAGGATCAACATGGATGGCTGACATTGAGTATTGACATGGAGAAAGGACATGGAGGAGTGATATTATTGAATGACATGGAGGAGGGACATGGAGGAGTGACATTCTGGAGTTAAATTTTGGAGTGACATTACGGAGTGACATGTAGGAGCGACATTCTGGAGTGACATGGAGGAGATATATGGAGGAGCAAGGAGGAGCGACATGGAGGATCAACACGGAGTAGTGACATGGAGGAGCGACAATGACGAGTGACATGGAAGATATGGAGGAGTGACATGGAGGAACAAAATGGAGAATCGACATGGAGGATCGACATGGAGGATGGACATGGAGGAGTGACTTTCTGGAGTTAAATTCCAGCGTGACATACAGGAGTGACATTGAGGTGCGACATTCTGGAGTGACATGGAGGAGCAACATGGAGGAGTGACATGGAAGACATGGAGTAGTGACATGGATGATCGAAATAGAGGATTGACATATAGGAGGGACATGGAGGAGTGACATTGAGGAGTGACATGGAGGAGTGACCGGGAGGAGTGACATTCTGGAGTGACATTCTGGAGGGACATTCTGGAGCGACATGGAAGATCGACATGGAGGATTAACATGAAGGATCTACATGGAGGAGCGACATGGAGGAGGTACATGAGTGAGTGACGTGGAAGACATAGAGGAGTGACATGGAGTAGCAACATGGAGGAGTAACAAGTAGGAGCAACATGGTGGAGTGTCATGTAGGATCAACATGGAGGAGTGACATGGAGGAGTGACATGGTAGAAATGGAGGAGTGACATGGAGGAGAGACGTGGAAGATAGACATGGAGGATCGACATGGAGGAATAACATGGAGTGACAAGGAGGAGTAACAAGGAGGAGTGACATGGGAGAGCGACATGGAAGAGCTACATGGAGGAGCGACATCGCGGAGTGACATGGGGGACTGACATGGAGGAGTGACATTCTAGGGTGACATTCTGGAGTGATGTTCTGGAGTGACATGGGGGAGCGACATGGAGGAGCGACATGGAGGAGGTGTATGAGGGAGTGACATGGAAGACATGGATGAGTGACATGGAGTAGCAATATGGATGATCAACAAGGACGATCGACATGGAGCAATGCCATGGAGGAGTGACAAGGAGAAGCGACATGGAGGAGTGAAATGGAGGATCAACATGGAGGAATGACAAGAGGAGTCACATGGAGGAGCAACATTGAGGAGCAAACATGAAGGACTGAAATGGAGATTAGACATGGATGACTGACATTGAGGATCGACATGGAGAAAGGACATGGAGGAGTTACATTCTGGAGTTAAATTCTTGAGTGACATTCTGGAGTGACATGGATGAGGGTCATGGATGAGTGACATTCTGGAGTTAAATTTTGGAGGGACATTCTGGAGTGACATGGAGGAGCAAGGAGGAGCAACATGGAGGATCAACATAGAGTAGTGACATGAAGGAGCGACACGGAGGAGTGACATTCTGGAGGGACATTCTGGAGTGACACGGAGGAGCGACATTGAGGAGGTACATGGGGGAGTGACATGGAAGACATGGAGGAGTGATATGGAGGAACAACATGGAGTATCGACATGGAAGATTGACATGGATCAGTTTCATGGAGGAGTGACAAGTAGGAGTGTAATGGTGGGGTAACATTGAGGAGCGACATTGAGACGTGACAAGGAGGATCGGCATGGAGGATTGACACTGAGGAAGGATATGGAGGAGTGACATTCTGGAGTTAAATTCTGGAGTGTCATTCTGGAGTGACATTGAGGAGAAACATTCTGGAGTGACATGGAGGAGCAACATGGAGGAGTGATATGGAAGTGAGACATGGAGGAGTGAAATGGTGGAGAGACATGGAAGATCGACATGGAGGATCTTAATGGTGGAGTAACATGGAGTAACAAGAGGAGTGTCATGGAGGAGCAACATGTAGTACTGACTTGGAGGAGCGACGTGGAGGATTGACATGGAGAAAAGATACGAGGGAGTGACATTCTGGAGGTAAATTCTGGAGTGACATTCTGTAATAGAATGGAGGAGGGACACGGAGGAGTGACATTCTGGAGTTAAATTTTGGAGTGACATGGCGGAGTGACATGGAGGAGTGACATGTTGCATTGACATGGAGGAGTTACATGGAAGAGTGACATGTAGCATTGACATGAAGGAGTTACATAGAGGAGTGATATGGAGGAGCAAGGAGGAGCGACATGTAGGATAAACATGGGGGACTGACTAGGAGGAGCGACATTCTGGAGTGACATGGAGGAGCGAAATGGAGGATCGAGATGGAGGAGTGAAATGGAGAAGAAACATAGTAGAGTTACATGGAGGAGCTACATGAGGAGCAACATCACGTAGCAATTTGGAGGACAGACATGGAGGAATGACATTCTGGAGGGACATGGAGGAGCGACATTTTGGAGTGACATGGAGGAGCGACATTCTGGAGTGACATGGAAGACATGGAGCAGTTACATGGTGCATCAGCATGGAGGATCGAAATGGAGGATCGACATGGAGGTGCGACATCGAGCAGTGACATGGAAGTGTGACATGGAGGAGAGACATTGAGGATAAACATGGAGGAGTTACATAGAGGTGTGACGTGGAAGAAAGGGAGGAGTGACATGGAGGAGCGACATGGAGGAGCAAAATAGAGGATTGACATGGAGGAGTGACATAGAGGAGGGACATGGAGGAGTGAAATTCTGGAGTGACATGGAGGAGGGACACGGAGGAGTAACTTGGAGGATCTAAATGGAGGATTGACATGGAGGAATGACACAGATGATCGAAATAGAGAAGTGACAGTAAGGAGTGACATTGAAGACAGGGAGGAGTGACATGTAGGAGCGACATGGAGGACTGACATGGAAGATCAACATGGAGGAGTGACATGGACGAGTAACATGGAGGAGTGACATAGAGGAGTGACAGTGACATTGAAGACAGGGAGGAGTGGTATGGAGGATCGACATGGAGGAGCGACATTGAGAATAGACATGGAGGACTGACATGAAAGATCAACATGGAGGAGTGACATTGAGGATCGACATGGAGTAGCAACATGGAGGAGTGACATGGAGGAGTGACATGGAGGAGAGACATGGAGTAGCAACATGGAGGAGTGACATGGAGGAGAGACATGGAGTAGCAACATGGAGGAGGGAGATTTTGGAGTGACAAGGAGGAGCGACATGGAGGAGTGACATGGAGGAGCAAGGATGAGCGACATGGAGGATCGAAAAGAAGTAGAGAAATGGAGGAGCGGCATAAAGCAGTGACGTGGAGGAGTGACATGGAGGAACGACATGCATGATCGACATGGAGGAGTGACATGGAGGAGCAAGGAGGAGCGACATGGAGGAGTGACACTGAGGAGCGACAAGGAGGAGTGACATGGATGATCGACATGGAGGAGCGACATGGAGGATTGAAATGGATGATCGACATGGAGGAGCGACATGGAGGATTGATATGGAGGATTGACATGGAGGAGTGACATGTAGGATCGACATGTAGGAGTGACATGGATGAGTGACATGGAGGATTGTCTTGGAATACATGGAGGAGTGACATGGAGGAGTTACATGGAGGAGTTACACGGAGGAGTCACAGGAAGGAGGGACATGGAGGAGCGACATTCTGGGTTGAAATTCTGGAGTGACATGGAGGAGCGACATGGAAGAGTGACATGTAGGATCGACTTGCAGGAGTGACATGGAAGGGTGAAATGGAGGAGTGTCATGGAAGACATGGAGTAGTGACATGGAGGAGTTACATTGAGGAGTCACAGGAAGGAGGGACATGGAGGAGCAATATTCTGGGTTGACATTCTGGAGTGACATGGAGGAGCGACATTCTGGAGTGTCATAGAGGAGCCACATGGAGGAGTGACATTGAGCAGTGACTTGTCGGCGTGACATGGAGGAGTGACATTAAAGATATATATGGAGGAGTTACAAGGAAGACATGGATGAGTGACATGGAGGAGCATGGAGGATCGACATGGAGCAGTGATATGATGGAGTGACATGGAGGAGTGACATCGAGGATTGATATGGAGGAGTGATATGGAGAAGTGACAATGAGGAGTGACATGGAGGAGCAAGGATGAGCGACATGGTGGATCGACATTGAGGAGAGACATGGAGGAGTGACATGGAGGATCAACATAGAGCAGGGATATGAAGGAGTGACATGGAGGAGTGACATAGAGGAACGACATGGAGAATAGACATGGAGAGTTGACATGGAGGAGCGATATGGAGGAGTGACATGTAGGATCGACATGCAGGAGTGACATTAATGAGTTACATGGAGGATTGTCATGGAAGACATGGAGGATCAACATGGAGGAGTGACATGGAGGAGCAAGGATGATCGACATGGTGGGTCGACATGGAGGAGTGACATGGAGTAAAAACTTGGAGGAGTGACATGGAGGATCGACATGGAGAAGCGACATGGAGGAGCGACATTTAGGATCTACATGGAGGAGCAACATGGAGGAGTCACATGGAGGAGTGATTTGGAGGATAGACATGGAGGAGGGACATTTTGGAGTGACATGGAGGAGCAAGGATGTGCGACATGGAGGATCGACATGGAGTAGAGACATGTAGGAACGGCATGAAGCAGTGACATGGAGGAGTGACATGGATCAGTGACATGCAGGATCGACATTGAGGAGAGACATGGAGGATCAAAATGGAGGAGCAAAATGGAGGAGCGACATGGAGGAGTGACATGGAGGAGCAAGGATGAGCGACATGGTGGATCGACATGGAGTAGTGACATGGAGGATTAATATGGAGGAGTGACATAGAGAATTGACATGGAGGAGCGACATGGAGGAGTGACATTTTGGATATACATGGAGGAACAACATGGAGGAGAGAAATGGTGGAGTGACATGAAGGAGAGACATGGCGTAAGGGAGAGGGATGAGTGACATGGGGGATCGACATGGACGAGTGACCTGGAGGAACGAAATGGAGAAGAAATATGGAGGAGTGACATGAAGCAGTGACATGGATGAGCGATATGGCGGAGTGAGAGGGATGAGTGACATTAAGGAGTGACATGGAGGAGCTACTTGGAGGAGGGACATGGAGGAGGGACATTTTGGAGGGGCGAGGAGAAGCGACATGAAGGAGTGACATGGAGGAGTGACATGGAGGAGCGACATGGCGGAGGGACATGGAGGAGTGACATTCTGGCTTGACAATCTGGAGTGACATTCTGGAGTGACATGGAGTAGTGACATGGAGAAGCAACATGGAGGAGTGACATGGATGAGCAAGGATAAGCGACATGGTGGATCGACATGGAGGAGTGACATGGAGTACTGATATGGAGGAGTGACATGGAGAAGTGACATTGAGGAGTGACAAGAAGAAGTGACATGGAGGAGTGACATTCTGGAGTGACATTCTGGTGTGACATGGAGGAGCGATATGGAAGAGTAACATGGAGGAGTAAGGATGAGCGACATGGACGATCGACATGGAGGAGTGACATGGAGGAGTGACATGGAGGAGTGACATGGAGGAGCGACATGGAGGATAGACATGGAGGATTGACATGGAGGAGCGACATGGAGGAGTGACATGTAGGATCGACATGCAGGAGTGACATGGAGGAGTGACATGGAGGAGTGTCATGGAAGACATGGAGTCGTGACATGGAGGAGTTACATGGAGGAGTCACATGGAAGGAGGGACATTAATGGAGCTGACATTCTGGAGCGACATTCTGGAGTGACATGAAGGAGCGACATTCTGGAGTGACATATAGGAGCGACATGGAGGAGTGACATTGAGCAGTGACATGTCGGCGTGACATGTAGGAGAGACATGGAGGATCGACATGGAGGATTGACATGGAAGAGTGACATGGAGGATCGACATGGAGGAGTGACATGGAAGAGTGACATGGAGGATCGAGATGAAGGAGTCGACATGGAGGAGTCACATTCTACAGTTAAATTCTGGAGTAAAATTCTGGAGTGATATGTAGGATCTACATGTAGGAGCAACAATGGATCGACATGGAGGAGTGACATGGAAGATCGACATGGAGGAGTGACATTCTGGAGTTAAATCTGGATTGACATTCTGGAGTGACATGGAGGAGTGACATTCTGGAGTGACATGGTGGATTGATATGGATGAGCAAGAAGGAGCGACATGGAGGATCGACATGTGTCGACATGGAAGACATGGAGGAGTGACATGGAGGATCGACAAAGAGGTGTAATATGAAGGATCTGCATGTAGGAGCTAAATGGAGGAGGTACATGTGGGAGTGAAATGGAAGACATGGAATAGTGACATGGTGGAGCAACATGGAGGATCGAAATGGAGGATCGACATGGAGCATTGACATGGAGGATTGACATGGAAGAGTTACATGGAGGAGTGACATGGAGGAGTGACTTTCAGGAGGGACATTCTGGAGTGACAATGAGGTATCGACATTGAGTAGTGACATGGAGGATTGACAAGAAGGAGCGATACGGAGGTGTAACATGAAGGATCTGCATGGAGGAGATACATGGAGAAGTGACATGGTGGAGTGACATGGAAGACATGGAGTAGTGACATGGTGGAGCAACATGGAGGATCGAAATGGAGGATCGACATGGAGCAGTGACATGGAGGAGTGACATGGAGGAGTGACATGGAGGAGTGACATGGAGGAGCGACATGGTGGAGTGACATGGAGGAGTGAAATGTAGGATTGACATGGAGGAGTTACATGGAGGAGTGACGTGGAAGACAGGGAGCAATGACATGGAGGAGCGCAATTGATGATCGACATGGAGCAGTGACATGGAGGAGTGACATGGAGGAGTGACATGGAGGAGCGACATGGAGGAGTGACATGTAGGATCGACATGCAGGAGTGACATGGAGGAGTGACAAGGAGGAGTGACATGGAGGACATGTAGGAGTGACATGGAGGAATTACTTGGAGAAGTCACAGGAAGGAGGGACATGGAGGAGCGACATTCTGGGTTGACATTCTGGAGTGACATGGAAGATCGAAATTCTTGAGTGACATGGAGGAGTGACATGGAGGCACAAGGATGTGCGACATGGTGGATCGACATGGAGGAGTGACATGGAGGAGGGCATGGAGGAGCTACATTCTGGGTTGACATTCTGGAGTGACATCTGGAGTGACATGTAAGAGTTACATTCTGGAGTGACATGGAGGAGTGACATTCTGGAGTGACATGGAGGAGTGACATGGAGGAGTGACATGGAGGAGTGACATGGAGGAGCTACATTCTGGGTTGACATTCTGGAGTGACATTCTGGAGTGACATGTAATAGTTACATTCTGGAGTGACATGGAGGAGTGACATTCTGGAGTGACATGGAGGAGTGACATGGAGGAACAAGGATGAGCGACATGTTGGGTCGACATGGAGGTGTGACATGGAGTAGCAACTTGTAGGAGTGACATGGAGGATCGACATGGATGAGTGACATTGAGGCAATCCTCAATGTTGACATTAAGGAGTGACATGGAAGAGAGACTTGGAGGAGGGACAGGGAGGAGTGACATTTTGGAGTGACGAGGAGGAGCGTCATGGAGGAGTGACATGGAGGAGCAAGGATGAGCGACATGGAGGATCGACATGGAAGTAGAGACATGGAGGAGCGGCATAAAGCAGTGACATTGAGGAGTGACATGGAGGAGCGACATACAGGATCGACATGGAGGAGTGACATGGAGCAGTGACTTGCAGGATAAACATGAAGGAGTGACATGGAGGAGCGATATGGAGGATCGACAAGGAGGAGCAAAATTGAGGAGCAACATGGAGGACTGACATGGAGGAGTGATATGGACGACAGGGAGGAGTGACATGGAGGGTCGACATGGAGGAGTGACATTGAGGAGGAAAATGGTGGAGTGACATTCTGAGTGACTTTCAGGAGGGACATTCTGGAGTGACATGGAGGTATCGACATTGAGTAGTGACATGGAGGAGTGACAAGAAGGAACGACACGAAGGAGTGACATTGAGGAGCAACATGGAGGATTGACAAAGAGGTGTAATATGAAGGATCTGCATGTAGGAGCTAAATGGAGGAGGTACATGGGGGAGTGAAATGGAAGACATGGAGTAGTGACATGGTGGAGCAACATGGAGGATCGAAATGGAGGATCGACATGGAGCAGTGACATGGAGGATTGACATGGAAGAGTTACATGGAGGAGTGACATGGAGGATCGACATGGAGGAGTGACTTTCAGGAGGGACATTCTGGAGTGACATGGAGATATCGACATTGAGTAGTGACATGGAGGAGTGACAAGAAGGAGCGATACGGAGGTGTAACATGAAGGATCTGCCTGGAGGAGCTACATGGAGGAGGTACATGGGGGAATAAAATGGAAGACATGGAGGAGTGACATGGTGGAGTGACATGGAAGACATGTAGTAGTGACATGGTGGAGCAACATGGAGGATCGAAATGGAGGATCGACATGGAGCAGTGACATGGAGGATTGAAATGGAAGTGTGACATGGGGGAGTAACATGGAAAATCGACATGGAGGAGTGACATGGAGGAGCGACATGGTGGAGTGACATGGAGGAGTGACATGTAGGATTGACATGGAGGAGTTACATGGAGGAATTTCGTGGAAGACAGGGAGGAATGATATGGAGGAGCGCAATAGAGGATCGACATGGAGCAGTGACATGGACGAGGGACATGGAGGTTTAACAATCTGGAGTTAAATTCTGGAATGACATTCTGGAGTGACTTTCAGGAGGGACATTCTGGAGTGACATGGAGGTATCGACATTGAGTAGTGACATGGAGGAGCGACTCTGAAGAGTGACATGGAGGAGCAACATGGAGGATTGACAGAGAGGTGTAACATAAAGGATCTGCATGGAGGAGCTACATGGAGTAGTGACATGGTGGAGCAAAATGGAGGATCGAAATGGAGGATCGACATGGAGCAGTGACATGGAGGAGTAACATAGAGGATTGACGTGGAGGAGTGACATGGAGGAGCTACATGGAGGAGTGACATAGTGGAGTGACATGGAGAACATGGAGGAGTGACATGGAGGATCGACATGGATGAGTGACATGGAGAAGCGACATGGTGGAGTGACATGGAGGATTGACATGGAGGAGTGACATGGAGGAGTGCCATGGAAGACATGTAGGAATTACATGGAGTAATTACTTGGAGAAGTCACAGGAAGGAGGGACATGGAGGAGCAACATTCTGGGTTGACATTCTGGAGTGACATGGAAGATCGAAATTCTTGAGTGACATGGAGGAGTGACATGGAGGCACAAGGATGTGCGACATGGTGGATCGACATGGAGGAGTGACATGGAGGATTGATATGGAGGAGTGACATGGAGTAGCAAGTTGGAGGAGTGACATGGAGGATCGACATGGAGGAGCGACATGGAGGAGGGACATGGAGGAGCTACATTCTGGGTTGACATTCTGGAGTGACATTCTGGAGTGACATGTTGGAGTGACATTCTGGAGTGACATGGAGGAGTGACATTCTGGAGTGACATGGAGGAGTGACATGGAGGAACAAGGATGAGTGACATGGTGGGTCGACATGGAAGTGTGACATGGAGTAGCAACTTGTAGGAGTGACATGGAGGATCGACATGGATGAGTGACATTGAGGCACTCCTCAATGTTGACATTAAGGAGTGACATGGAAGAGGGACTTGGAGGAGGGACAGGGAGGAGTGACATTTTGGAGTGACGAGGAGGAGCGACATGGATGAGTGACATGGAGGAGCAAGGATGAGCGACATGGAGGATCGACATGGAGTAGAGACATGGAGGAGCGGCATAAAGCAGTGACATGGAGGAGTGACATGGAGGAGCGACATACAGGATCGACATGGAGGAGTGACATGGAGCAGTGACTTGCAGGATAAACATGAAGGAGTGACATGGAGGAGCGATATGGAGGATCGACAAGGAGGAGCAAAATTGAGGAGCAACATGGAGGACTGACATGGAGGAGTGATATGGACGACAGGGAGGAGTGACATGGAGGGTCGACATGGAGGAGTGACATTGAGGAGGAATATGGTGGAGTGACATTCTGGAGTGACTTTCAGGAGGGACATTCTGGAGTGACATGGAGGTATCGACATTGAGTAGTGACATGGAGGAGTGACAAGAAGGAGCGACACGGAGGAGTGACATTGAGGAGCAACATGGAGGATTGACAAAGAGGTGTAATATGAAGGATCTGCATGTAGGAGCTAAATGGAGGAGGTACATGGGGGAGTGAAATGGAAGACATGGAGTAGTGACATGGTGGAGCAACATGGAGGATCGAAATGGAGGATCGACATGGAGCATTGACATGGAGGATTGACATGGAAGAGTTACATGGAGGAATGACATGGAGGATCGACATGGAGGAGTGACTTTCAGGAGGGACATTCTGGAGTGACAATGAGGTATCGACATTGAGTAGTGACATGGAGGAGTGACAAGAAGGAGCGATACGGAGGTGTAACATGAAGGATCTGCCTGGAGGAGCTACATGGAGGAGGTACATGGGGGAATAAAATGGAAGACATGGAGGAGTGACATGGTGGAGTGACATGGAAGACATGTAGTAGTGACATGGTGGAGCAACATGGAGGATCGAAATGGAGGATCGACATGGAGCAGTGACATGGAGGATTGAAATGGAAGTGTGACATGCGGAAGTAACATGGAAGATCGACATGGAGGAGTGACATGGAGGAGCGACATGGTGGAGTGACATGGAGGAGTGACATGTAGGATTGACATGGAGGAGTTACATGGAGGAATTTCGTGGAAGACAGGGAGGAGTGACATGGAGGAGCGCAATAGAGTATCGACATGGAGCAGTGACATGGACGAGGGACATGGAGGTTTAACAATCTGGAGTTAAATTCTGGAATGACATTCTGGAGTGACTTTCAGGAGGGACATTCTGGAGTGACATGGAGGTATCGACATTGAGTAGTGACATGGAGGAGTGACAAGAAGGAGCGACACGGAAGAGTGACATGGAGGAGCAACATGGAGGATTGACAGAGAGGTGTAACATGAAGGATCTGAATGGAGGAGCTACATGGAGGAGTGACATGGTGGAGTGACATGGAAGACATGGAGTAGTGACATGGTGGAGCAAAATGGAGGATCGAAATGGAGGATCGACATGGAGCAGTGACATGGAGGAGTGACATGGAAGTGTGACATGGAGGAGTGACAAGGAGGAGCTACATGGAGGAGTGACATAGTGGAGTGACATGGAAGACATGGAGGAGTGACATGGAGGATCGACATGGAGGAGTGACATGGAGGAGCGACATGGAAGAGCGACATGGAGGAGTGACATGGAGGAGCAACATAGAGGTTTGACATAGAAGTGTAACATGAAGGATCTGCATGGAGGAGCTACATGGAGAAGTGACATGGTGGAGTGACATGGAAGACATGGAGTAGTGACATGGTGGAGCAACATGGAGGATCGAAATGGAGGATTGACATGGAGCTGTGACATGGAGGAGTGACATGGAAGTGTGACATGGAGAATCGACATGGAGGAGTGACATGGAGGAGTGACATTGAGGAGTGACAAGAAGAAGTGACATGGAGTAGTGACATGGAGGATTGACATGGAGGAGCGACATGGAGGAGTGACATGTAGGATGGACATGCAGGAGTGACATGGAGGAGTGAAATGGAGGAGTGTCATGGAAGACATGGAGTAGTGACATGGAGGAGTTGCAATGAGGAGTCACAGGAAAGAGGGACATAGAGGAGCAACATTCTGGAGTGACATGGAGGAGCAAGGATGAGGGACATGGTGGATCAACATGGAGGAGTGACATGAAGTAGCAAGTTGGAGGAGTGACATAGAGGATCGACATGGAGAAGCGACATGGAGGAGCAACATCTAGGATCTACATGGAGGTTAGACATGGATAAGTGACATGGAGGAGCGACATCTAGGATCAACATGGAGGAGCAACATGGAGGATAGACATGGATAAGTGACATGGAGCATCGACATGGAGGAGTGACATTGAGGAGTGACATGCAGGATCGACCTGGAGTAGTGACATGGAGGATCGACATGGAGGACTGACATGGAGGAGCGACATGGAGCAGTGATATGTGGTATGGATGAGTGACATGGAGGAGCGACATGGAGGATAGACATGGAAGATTGACATGGAGGAACAACATGGAGGAGTGACATGTAGGATCAACATGCAGGAGTGACATGGAGGTGTGACATGGAAGAGTAACATGGAGGAGTAAGGATGAACGACATGGGCGATCGACATGGATGAGTGACATGGAGCAGTGACATGGAGAAGTGACATGGAGGATCGACATGGAGCAGTGATATGAAGGAGTGGCATTGAGGAGTGACATGGAGGAGCGACATGGAGGATAAACATGGAGGTTTGACATGGAGGAACAACATGGAGGAGTTACATGTAGGTTCGACATGCAGGAGTGACATGGAGTGACAGGAGGAGTGTCATGGAATACACAGGAAGGAGGGACAAGTAGGAGCAACATTCTGGGTTGACATTCTGGAGTGACATTCTGGAGTGACATGGAGGAGCGACATTCTGGAGTGACATAGAGGAGCGACATGGAGGAGTGACATTGAGCAGTGACATGGAGGAGTGACATGGAGGAGTGACATGAAGCAGTGACATGGAGGAGTGACATGGAGGAGGGACATGGAGGATGGACATTTTGGAGTGACAAGAAGGAGCGACATGAAGGAGTGACATGGAGGAGTGACATGGAGGAGCGACATGGCGGTAGTTAGAGGGATGAGTGACATTCCTGAGTGACATTCTGGAATGACTTGGAGGAGCATCACTCTGGACTGACATTGAGAAGCAACATTGAGGAGTGCCATGGAGGAGCAAAGCGGAGCAACATGGAAGATCGACATTGAGGACTGTCATGAAGGAGTGATATGGAGGATCAAAATAGAGCAGTGATATGAAGGAGTGACATGGAGGAGTAACATAGAGGAATGACATGGAGGATAGACATGGAGGATTGACATGGACGAGTGACATGGAGGAGTGACATGTGGGATCGACATGCAGGAGTGACATGGTTGAGTGACATGGAGAATTGTCATGAAGACATGGAGGAGTGACATGGAGGAGTTACATGGACGAGTTACATGGAGGAGTCACAGGAAGGAGGGACATGTAGGAGCGACATTCTGGGTTGACATTCTGGAGTGAAATTCTGGAGTGACATGGAGGAGTGACATGGAGGAGCAACTTGGAGGAGTGACATAGAGGATCGACATGGAGAAGCAACATGGAGGAGCAACATCTAGGATCTACATGGAGGTTAGACATGGATAAGTGACATGGAGGAGCGACATCTAGGATCTACATGGAGGAGCAACATGGAGGATAGACATGGATAAGTGACATGGAGCATCGACATGGAGGAGTGACATTGAGGAGTGACATGCAGGATCGACCTGGAGTAGTGACATGGAGGATCGACATGGAGGACTGACATGGAGGAGCGACATGGAGCAGTGATATGTGGTATGGATGAGTGACATGGAGGAGCGACATGGAGGATAGACATGGAAGATTGACATGGAGGAACAACATGGAGGAGTGACATGTAGGATCAACATGCAGGAGTGACATGGAGGTGTGACATGGAAGAGTAACATGGAGGAGTAAGGATGAACGACATGGGCGATCGACATGGATGAGTGACATGGAGCAGTGACATGGAGAAGTGACATGGAGGATCGACATGGAGCAGTGATATGAAGGAGTGGCATTGAGGAGTGACATGGAGGAGCGACATGGAGGATAAACATGGAGGTTTGACATGGAGGAACAACATGGAGGAGTTACATGTAGGTTCGACATGCAGGAGTGACATGGAGTGACAGGAGGAGTGTCATGGAATACACAGGAAGGAGGGACAAGTAGGAGCAACATTCTGGGTTGACATTCTGGAGTGACATTCTGGAGTGACATGGAGGAGTGACATGGAGGAGTGACATGGAGGAGTGACATGGAGGAGTGACATTGAGCAGTGACATTGAGCAGTGACATGTCGACGTGACATGGAGGAGTGACGTGGAAAAGCAAGAAGGAGTGACATGGAGGAGTGACTTGGAGGAGGGACATGGAGGATGGACATTTTGGAGTGACAAGAAGGAGCGACATGAAGGAGTGACATGGAGGAGTGACATGGAGGAGCGACATGGCGGAGTTAGAGGGATGAGTGACATTCCTGAGTGACATTCTGGAATGACTTGGAGGAGCATCACTCTGGACTGACATTGAGAAGCAACATTGAGGAGTGCCATGGAGGAGCAAAGCGGAGCAACATGGAAGATCGACATTGAGGACTGTCATGAAGGAGTGATATGGAGGATCAAAATAGAGCAGTGATATGAAGGAGTGACATGGAGGAGTAACATAGAGGAACGACATGGAGGATAGACATGGAGGATTGACATGGAGGAGTGACATGGAGGAGTGACATGTAGGATTGACATGCAGGAGTGACATGGTTGAGTGACATGGAGAATTGTCATGAAGACATGGAGGAGTGACATGGAGGAGTTACATGGACGAGTTACATGGAGGAGTCACAGGAAGGAGGGACATGGAGGAGCGACATTCTGGGTTGACATTCTGGAGTGAAATTCTGGAGTGACATGGAGGAGTGACATGGAGGAGCAACTTGGAGGAGTGACATGGAGGATCGACATGGAGAAGTGACATGGAGGAGCGACATCTAGGATCTACATGGAGGAGCAACATGGAGCAGTGACATGGAGCATCGACATGGAGGAGTGACATTGAGGAGTGACATACAGGATCGACATGGAGCAGTGACATGGAGGATCGACATGGAGGACTGACATGGAGGAGCGACATGGAGCAGTGATATGAAGGAGTGGCATGGAGGAGTGACATGGAGGAGAGACATGGAGGAGGGACATTTTGGAGTGACAAGGAGGAGCGACATGGAGGAGTGACATGGAGGAGTGACATGGAGGAGCGACATGGCGGAGTTAGAGGGAGGAGTGACATTCCTGAGTGACATTCTAGAATGACATGGAGGAGCATCACTCTGGACTGACATTGATAAGAAACATGGAGGAGTGCCATGGAGGAGCAAAGCGGAGCGACATGGAAGATCGACATTGAGGACTGTCTTGGAGGAGTGACATGGAGGATCGACATAGAGCAGTGATATGAAGGAGTGACATGGAGGAGTGACATAGAGGAACGACATGGAGGATAGACATGGAGGATTGACATGGACGAGTGACATGGAGGAGTGACATGTGGGATCGACATGCAGGAGTGACATGGATGAGTGACATGGAGGATTGTCATGGAAGACATGGAGGAGTGACATGGAGGAGTTACATGGAGGAGTTACATGGAGGAGTCACAGGAAGGACGGATATGTTGGAGCGACATTCTGGGTTGACATTCTGGAGTGACATTCTGGAGTGACATGGAGGAGTGACATGGAGGAGCAACTTGGAGGAGTGACATGGAGGATCGACATGGAGGAGCGACATCTAGGATCTACATGGAGGAGCAACATGGAGGAGTGACATGGAGCATCGACATGGAGTAGTGACATTGAGGAGTGATATGCAGGATCGACATGAAGGATTGACATGGAGGAGCGACATGGAGGAGTGACATGTAGGATCGACATACAGGAGTGACATGGAGGAGTGTCATGGAAGACATGGAGTATTGACATGGAGGAGTTACATTGAGGAGTCACAGGAAGGAGGGACATGGAGGAGCGACATTCTGGGTTGACATTCTGAAGTGACTTGGAGGATCGACATTCTGGAGTGACATAGAGGAGTGACATGGAGTAGTGACATGGAGGATCGACATAGAGGAGTGACATGGAGGACATTGAGGAGTGACATGGAGGAGCGACATGTACGATCTACATGGAGGAGTGACATGGAGGATCGACATGGAGGAGTGACATGAATGATCAACATGGAGGATCGACATGGAGGAGTGACATGGAGGGACAAGGAGGAGTGACATACTGGAGTGACATTCTTGAGTGACATTCTGGAATGACATGGAGGAGTGACATTCTGGAGTGACATGGAGGAGCAACATGGAGGAGTGCCATGGAGGAGCATGGAGGATCGACATGGAGCAGTGATATGAAGGAGTGACATGGAGCAGTGACATGGAAGAGCGACATGGAGGAGTGACATGGAGGAGTGTCATGGAAGACACGGAGGAGTGACATGGAGGAATTACTTGGAGGAGTCATAGGAAGGAGGGACATGGAGGAGCGACATTCTTGGTTGACATGGAGGAGTGACATGGAGGACCAAGGATGAGCAAGGATGAGCGACATGGTGGATCGACATGGAGGAGAGACATGGAGTAGCAACTTGTAGAGTGACATGAAGGAGGGACATGGAGAAGCGACATGGAGGAGCGACATAGAGGATCGACATGGAGGAGTATCAAGGTTTATCGACATGGAGAAGTGACATGGAGGAGTGACATGGTAGAGATAGAGGAGTGACATGGAAGAGAGACATGGAAGATCGACATGGAGGATCGACATGGAGGAGTGACATTCTGTAGTTAAATCTGGATTGAGATGGAGGAGCGACATTCTGGAGTGACATGGAGGAGCGATATGGATGAGCAAGGAGGAGCGACATGGAGGATCAACATGTATCGACATGGAAGACATGGAGGAGTGACATGGAGGATCGATGTGGAGGAGTAACAAGGAGGAGGTACATTCTGGAGGAACATGGTGGAGCGACATTCTGGAGTGACATGGAGGAGCGACATTCTGGAGTGACATGGAGGAGCGATATGGAAGATCGACATGGAGGATCGACATGGAGGAGTGACATGGAGGAGTGACATGGAGGAGTGACATTCTGGAGTTTAATCTGAAGTGATATTCTGGAGTGACATGGAGGAGCGACATTCTGGAGTGACATGGAGTAGCAACATGGTGGAGTGATATGGAGGAGCAAGGAGGAGCCACATGGAGGATCGTCATGTGTCGACATGGAAGACATGGAGGAGTGACTTGGAGGATCGACATGGAGGATCGACATGGAGCAGCGACATGGAGGAGTGACATGGAGAAGCGACATGGAGGATCGACATGGAGGAGTGACATGGAGGACTGACATGGAAGACAGGGAGGAGTGACATGGAGGGGCGACATGGAGGTGTGAAATAGAGGATCGACATGGAGGAGGTCTATGGTAGAGTAACATTCTGGAGTGACTTTCTGGAGGGACATTCTGTAGTGACATGGAGGTATCGACATGGAGGAGTGACAAGGAGGAGTGATATGGAGGATCAACATAGAGGATTGACATGGAGGAGGGACATGGAGGAGTGACGTTCTGGAGTTAAATTCTGGAGAGACATTCTGGAGTGATATGGAGGAGCGGCATTCTGGGGTGACATGGAGGAGATACATGGAGGAGTTATATGGAGGAGCAGGGATGAGAGACATAGAGGATCAACATGGAATAGTCACATGGAGGAGCAACACGGAGGAGTGACATGGAACACATGGTGGAGTGACATTGAGGATCGACATTGAGGATCGAAATGGAGGATCGACATGAAACAGTGACATGGAGGATCGACATGGAGGAGTGACATGGAGGAGCGACATGGCGGAGTGACATGGAGGAGCGATGTGGCGGAGTGACATGGAGGAGTAACATGGAGGATTGACGTGGAAGACAGGGAGGAGTGACATGGAGGAGCGAAATAGAGGATCAACATGGTGGAGTGACAAGGAGGAGGGACATGGAGGAGTGACATTCTGGAGTGACATTCTTGAGGGACATTCTGGAGTGACATGGAGGAGGTGAATGGAGGAGTAACATTCTGGAGTTAAATTCTGGAGTGACATGGAGGAGCGACATTGAAGATCAACATGGAGGAGTAACATGTTGGATCCACATGGAGGAATGACATTGAGGATCGACATGGAGGAGCGACATTGAGGATCGACAATGAGGAGCGACATTTAGGAGCTACATGGAGGAGCTACATGGATGTCTGACAACGAGGAGGTACATTCTGGAGGGACAGGGTGGAGCGACATTCTGGAGTGACACGGAGGAGCGAAATTCTGGATTGACATGGAAGATCGACATGGAGGAGTAACATGTAGGATCTAAATGGAGGAGTGACATGGAGGAGTGACATGCAGGATCGACATGGAGGATCGACAAGGAGGAGAAACATTGAGGAGCAACATGGAGGACTGACATGGAGGAGTGATATAGAAGACAGGGAGGAGTGACATGGAGGGTCAACATGGAGGAGTGACTTTCAGGAGGGACATTCTGGAGTGACATGGAGGTATCGACATTGAGTAGTTACATGGAGGAGTGACGTGGAAGACCGGGAGTAATGACATGGAGGAGCGCAATAGAGGATCGACATGGAGCAGTCGACATGGAGCAGTGGAGGATTAACAATCTGGAGTTAAATTCTGGAGTGACATTCTGGAGTGACATGGAGGAGCGACATTCTGGAGTGACATAGAGGAGCGACATGGAGGAGTGACATTGAGCAGTGACATGTCGGTGTGACATGGAGGAGTGACATGGAAGATCGACATGGAGCACTTTCTTTGATCAAAGAAACAACAGGAAATCTAGTTTTAAAGCAGCTTCCAAGGAATCCAAGACAGATTTTTTTTGTGACAAGGAAGACATGGATGAGTGAAATGTAGGAGCGACAAGGAGGAGTGAAATGGATGATCGACATGGAGGAGCAACATGGAGGATTGATATGAAGGAGTGACATGGAGGAGCGACATGGAGGAGTGACATCAGGGAGAAACTTGGAGGAGTGACATTGAGTAGGTACATTGAGGAGTCACATAAAGGAGTGACATGGAGGAGCGACATTCTGGAGTGACATGGAGGAGTGACATGGAGGAGCAAGGATGAGCGACATGGTGGATCGACATGGAGTAACATGGAGTAGCAACTTGGAAGAGTGACATGGAGGATCGACATGGAGAAGCGACATGGAGGAGCGACATGTAGGATCTACATGGAGGAGCAACATGGGGTAGTAACATGGAGGAGTGACATTGTTGATCGATATGGAGGACTGAAATGGAAAAGCTACATGGAGAATCGAAATGGAGGAGTGACATTGAGGAGTGACATGGAGAAGTGACATGGAGGAGGGACATGGAGGAGGGACATTCTGGATTAACATGGAGTAGCGATATCGAGGAGTGACATGGAGGAGCAAGGATGAGCAACATGGAGGATCGACATGGAGGAGCGACATAGAGGAGAGACAACTAGGATCTACATGGAGGAGCAACATGAAGGAGTGACATGGAGGAGTGACATTTAGGAAAGACATGGATAAGTGACACGGAGGATCGACATGGAGCAGTGATATGAAGGAGTGACATGGAGGAGTGAAATGGAGGAGCAGCATGGAGGATAGACATGGAGGACTGAAATGGAAAAGCTACATGGAGAAGGGACATAGAGGAGCGACATTGAGAATCGACATGGAGGAGTGACATTGAGGAGTGACATTAAGGAGTGACATGGAGAAGTGACATGGAGGAGGGACATGGAGGAGGGACATTCTGGATTGACATGCAGGAGCAAGGATGAGAGACATGGAGGAGCGACATGTAGGTTCTACATGGAGGATCGAAATTGAGCAGTGACATGGAAGAGTGACATTCTGGAGTGACATTCTGGTGTGACATGGAGGAACGATATGGAAGAGTAAAATGGAGGGGTAAGGATGAGCGACAAGGACGATCGACATGGAGGAGTGACATGGAGGAGTGACATTGAGGAAAGATATGGATAAGTGACATGGAGGATTGACATTGAGCAGTGATATGAAGGAGTGACATTGAGGAGTTACATTGAGTTACAGGAAAGAGGGACATGGAGGAGCGACATTCTGGAGTGACATGGAGGAGTGACATGGAGTAGCAACTTGGAGGAGTGACATGGAGGATTGACATGGAGAAGCGACATGGAGGAGCGACATCTAGGATCTACATGGAGGAGCAACATGGAGGAGTGACATAGAGGAGTGACATTGTTGATCGACATGGAGGACTGAAATGGAAAAGCTACATGGAGAAGCGACATAGATGATCGACATGGAGAATCGACATGTAGGAGTGACATTGAGGAGTGACATTAAGGAGTGACATGGAGAAGTGACATGGAGGAGGGACATGGAGGAGGGACATGGAGGAGGGACATTTTGGATTGACATGTAGTAGCGACATCGAAGAGTGACATGGAGGAGCAAGGATGAGTAACATGGTGTATCGACATGGAAGAGTGACATGGAGGATTGATATGGAGGAGGGACATGGAGAAGTGACATTGAGGAGTGACAAGAAGAAGTGACATGGAGGAGCGACATGGAGGAGTGAGATTTAGGATCTACATGGAGGAGCAACATGGAGGAGAGAAATGGAGGTGTGACATGGAGGAGAGACATGGCGTAGTGAGAGGGATGAGTGACATGGGAGATCAACATGGATGAGTGACCTGGAGGAGCGAAATGGAGAAGACAGATGGAGGAGTGACATGAAGCAGTGACATAGAGGATAACCATGGAGGAGTGCCATGGAGGAGCAAGGCAGAGCGACATGGAAGATTGACATTGAGGACTGTCATGGAGGAGTGACATGGAGGAGTGACATGGATGCGACATTGAGAAGTGTCATGGAGGAGTTACATGGAGGAGAAACTTGGAGGAGCGACAGGGATGATTGACATGGAGGAGCAAGGATTAGCGAAATGGAGGATCCACATGGAGGAGTGACATGGAGGAGTGACATTGAGGAGCGACATGGAGGATAGACATAGAGGATTGACATGGAGGAGCGACATGGAGGAGTGACATGTAGGATCGACATGCAGGAGTGGCATGGATGAGTGACATGGAGGATTGTCATGGAAGACATGGAGGAGTGATATGGAGGAGTTACATGGAGAAGTTATATGAGGAGGGACAAAGAGGAGCGACATTCTGGTTTGACATTCTGGAGTTACATGGAGGAGTGACATGGAGGAGTTACATTGAGGAGTCACAGGAAGGAGGGACATAGAGGAGCAACATTCTGGAGTGACATGAAGGAGTGACATGGAGGAGCAAGGATGAGGGACATAGTGGATCGACATGGAGGAGTGACATGGAGTAGCAAGTTGGAGGAGTGACATGGAGGATCGACATGGAGAAGTGACATGGAGGAGCGACATCTAGGATCTACATGGAGAAGCAACATGGAGGATTGACATGGAGGAGTGACATGGAGGAGGAAGGAGGAGAGACATGGAGGAGTGACATGGAGGAACAATATGGAAGAGTGACTTGGAGGAGCGAAATGGAGGAGTGACATGGAGGAGCGCCAAGGAGGAGTGAAATGGATGATAGACATGGAGAAGTGACATGGATGATCGACACGGAGGAGCGACATTGAGGATTGAGATGGAGGAGCGACATGGAGGAGCGACATGGAGGAGTGACATGGGGTAGCGACAAGGAGGAGTGACATGGTTGATCGACATGGAGGAGCGACATGGAGGATTGATATGGAGGAGTGACATGGAGGATCGACATGGAGGAGCGACAAGGAGGAGTGACATGGATGACCGACATGGAGGAGTGACATGGATGATCGACATAGAGGAACGACATGGAGGATTGATATGGAGGAGCGACATGGAGGAGCGACATGGAGGAGTAGAGATGGAGGAGCGACATGGAGGATAGACATGGAGGATTGACATGGAGGAGCTACATGGAGGAGTAACATGTAGGATCGACATGCAGGGGTGACATGGAGGAGTGACATGGAGGAGTGTCATGGAAGACAAGGAGTAGTGACATGGAGTAGTGACATGGATGATTGACATGGAGGAGCAAGGATAAGCGACATGGAGGATCGACATGGAGGAGTGACATTGAGTAGTAGTACAAGAAGAAGTGACATGGAGGAGTGACATGGAGGATTGACATGGAGGAGTGACATTGAGGAGTTACAAGAAGAAGTGACATGGAGGAGTGACATGGAGGATTAACATTTAGGAGCGACATGGAGGAGTGACATGTAGGATTGACATGCAGTACTTACATGGAGGAGTGACATGGAGGAGTGTCATGGAAGACATGGAGTAGTGACATAGAGGAGTTACATTGAGGAGTCACAGGAAGGAGGGACATAGAGGAGCAAGGATGAGGGACATGGTGGATCGACATGGAAGAGTGACATGGAGTAGCAAATTGGAGGAGTGACATGGAGGATCGACATGGAAAAGCGACATGGAGGAGCGACATTTAGGATCTACATGGAGGAGCAACATGGAGGAGTGACATGGAGGAGTGTCATTGTTGATCGACATGAAGGACTGAAATGGAAAAGCTACATTGAGGAGTGACATTAAGGAGTGACATGGAGGAGTGACTTGGAGGAGGTCAAAAGAGGAGGGACATTTTGGAGTGACAAGGAAGAGCGACATGGAGGATCGACATGTAGTAGAGACATGGAGGAGCGGCATGAATCAGTGATATGGAGGAGTTACATGGAGGATCGACATGGAGGAGGGAGATTCTGGATTGACATGGAGTAGCGGCATCGAGGAGTGACATGGAGGAGCAAGGATGAGCAACATGGAGGAGTGACATGGAGGATCAACATGGAGGAGCGACATGGATTATCGACATGGAGGAGTGACAGGAAGGAGGGACATGGAGGAGCGACATTCTGGGATGAAATTCTGGAGTGACATTCTGGAGTGACATGTAGGAGTGACATGGAGGATTGAACCGGAGGAGTGACATGGAAGACATGGAGGTGTGACATGGAGGATCGACATTGAGTAGTGACTTGGAGTAGTGACAAGGAGGGTTGACATGGAGGAGAGAAATGGAGGATCGACACGGAGGGTTTACATGGAGGAGTGACATGGAAGACAGGAAGGAGTGACATGGAGGGGAGATATGGAGGTGTGAAATAGAGGATTGACATGGAGGAGTGACATGGAGGAGGTTTATGAAGGAGTGACATTCTGGAGTGACTTGCTGGAGAGACATTCTGGAGTGACATGGAGGTATCGACATGGAGGAGCAACAAGGTGGATCGACATGGAGGAGTGACATGGAGGAGTGACATGGTAGAGATGGAGGAGTGACATGGAGGAGAGACATGGAAGATCGACATGGAGGATCAACATGGATGAGTGAAATGGTAGAGATGGAGGAGGGAAATGGAGGAGAGATATGGAAGATCGACATGGAGGATCGACATGGAGGAGTGACATTCTGGAGTAAAATCTGGATTGACATTTTGGAGTGACATTTTTAAGTGACATGGAGGAGTGACATGGTGGAGTGATATGGATGAGCGAGGAGGAGCAATATGGAGGATCGAGATGTGTCGACATGGAAGAAATGGAGGAGTGACAGAGGATCGATATTGAGCAGTGACATGGAGGAGTGAAAAAGAGGAGCGACATGGAGCAGTGACAGGGAGGAGTTACATTTTGGAGGGACATTCTGGAGGGACATTCTGGAGTGACATGGAGGAGCGACATTCTGGAGTGACATTTTGGAATGACATTGATGAGAGATATGGAGGATTGACATAGAGGATCAACATGGAGGAGTGACATGGAGGAGCGACATGGAGGAGTGATATGGAGGAGTGACATGTAGTATTGACATTGAGGAGTTACATAGAGGAGTGACGTGGAAGAAAGGGAGTATTGACATGGAGGAGCGACACGGAGGAACGAAAAAGAGGATAGACATGGAGGATCGACATGGAGGAGTGACATGGAGGAGGGACATGGAGGAGGACATTCTGGAGTGACAATCTGGAGGGACATTCTGGAGTGACATGGAGGAGCGACATGGAGGAGTAACATTCTGGAGTTAAATTCTGGAGTGACATTCCGGAGTGTCATGGAAGAGCAACATTCTGAAGTGACATGGAAGAACGACATGGAGGAGTGATATAGAGGAGCAAGGAGGAGCGACATGGAGGATAAACATGGAGGAGTGACTAGGAGGAGAATCATAGAAGAGTTACATGGAGGAGCTACATGAGGAGCAACATCACGGAGCGACTTGGAGGACTGACATGGAGGAATGACATTCTGGAGGAACATGGAGGAGCGACATTCTGTAGTGACACGTAGGAGCAAAATTCTGGAGTGACATGGAGGAGCGACATGGAAGATCGACATGTAGGAGTGACATGGAGGAGTGATATGGAGGAGTGACATGGAGGATTGACATTAGTAGATACATAGAGGATCGACATGGAGGAGCAACAAGATGGATCGACATGGAGGAGTGACATGGAGGAGTGACATGGTAGAGATGGAGGATTGACATGGAGGAGAGACATGGAAGATCGACATGGAGGATCAACATGGATGAGTGAAATGGTAGAGATGGAGGAGTGAAATGGAGGAGAGATATGGAAGATCGACATGGAGGATCGACATGGAGGAGTGACATTCTGGAGTAAAATCTGGATTGACATTTTAGAGTGACATTTTTAAGTGACATGGAGGAGTGACATGGTGGAGTGATATGGATGAGCGAGGAGGAGCAATATGGAGGATCGAGATGTGTCGACATGGAAGAAATGTAGGAGTGACATGGAGTATCGACATTGAGCAGTGACATGGAGGAGTGACAAAGAGGAGCGACATGGAGGAGTGACATGGAGGAGTTACATTTTGGAGGGACATTCTGGAGGGACATTCTGGAGTGACATAGAGGAGCGACATTCTGGAGTGACATTCTGGAGTCACATTGATGAGAGATATGGAGGATTGACATACAGGAGTGACATGGAGGAGTGACATGTAGTATTCCATGTATTCCATGTCAATACATGGAGGAGTTACATAGAGGAGTGACACGGAAGAAAGGCAGTAGTGACATGGAGGAGCGACATGGAGGAGCGAAATAGAGGATCGACATGGAGGAGTGACATGGAGGAGTGACATTCTGGAGTGACATTCTGGAGGGACATTCTGGAATGACATGGAGGAGCGACATGTATGAGGGACATGGAGGAGTAACATTCTGGAGTTAAATTCTGGATTGACATTCTGGAGTGTCATGGAGGAGCGACATTCTGGAGTGACATGGAAGAACGACATGGAGGAGTGATATGGTGGAGCAAGGAGGAGTGACATGGAGAAGTGACATGGAAGACAGGGAGGAGTGACATGGAGGAGCGACATGGAGGTGTTAAATAGCGGATCGACATGGAGGAGTGAAATGGAAGAGGGACATGGTGGAGTGATATTCTGGAGTTACATTCTGGAGGGATATTCTGGAGTGACATGTAGAAACGTCATTCTGGAATGACATGGAGGAGCAACAGGGAGGAGTTATATGGATGATTAAGGAGGAGCGACATGGACGATCGACATGGAGTAGTCACATGGAGCATCGACATGAAGGAACAATATGGAGCAGTGACATGGTAGAAATGGAGGAGTTACATAGAGTAGAGACATGGAAGATCGACATGGAGGATCATCATGGAAAAGTAACATGGATGAGTGACAAGCGGAGCGTCATGGAGGAGCAACATGGAGGATCGACATGGAGGAGCAACGTGTAGGAGCAACATTGAGGAGCGACATGGAGGACTGACATGGAGGATCGACATGGATGGCTGACATTGAGTATTGACATGGAGAAAGGACATGGAGGAGTGACATTATTGAATGACATGAAAGAGGGACATGGAGGAGTGACATTCTGGAGTTAAATTTTGGAGTGACATTCCGGAGTGACATGTAGGAGCGACATTCTGGAGTGACATGTAGGAGATATATGGAGGAGCAAGGAGGAGCGACATGGAGGTTCAACATGGAGTAGTGACATGGAGGAGCGACAATGAGGAGTGACATGGAAGACATGGAGGAGTGACATGGAGGAACAACATGGAGAATCGACATGGAGGATCGACATGGAGGATGGACATGGAGGAGTGACTTTCTGGAGTTAAATTCCAGCGTGACATACTGGAGTGACATTGAGGAGCGACATTCTGGAGTGACATGGAGGAGCAACATGGAGGAGTGACATGGAAGACATGGAGTAGTGACATGGAGGATCGAAATAGAGGATTGACATATAGGAGGGACATGGAGGAGTGACATTGAGGAGCGACATGGAGGAGTGACTGGGAGGAGTGACATTCTGAAGTGATATTCTGGAGGGACATTCTGGAGCGACATGGAAGATCGACATGGAGGATTAACATGATGGATCTACATGGAGGAGCGACATGGAGGAGGTACATGAGGGAGTGACGTGTAAGACATAGAGGAGTGACATGGAGTAGCAACATGGATGAGTGACATGGAGGAGTGACAAGGAGGAGCGACATGAAGGAGTAACAAGTAGGAGCAACATGGTGGAGTGTCATGTAGGATCAACATGGAGGAGTGACATGGAGGAGAGACGTGGAAGATAGACATGGAGGATCGACATGGAGGAATAACATGGAGTGACAAGGAGGAGTAACAAGGAGGAGTGACGTGGGAGAGCGACATGGAAGAGCTACATGGAGGAGCGACATCGCGGAGTGACATGGGGGACTGACATAGAGGAGTGACATTCTAGGGTGACATTCTGGAGGGATGTTCTGGAGTGACATGGAGGAACGACATGGAATATCGACATGGATGATAAACATAAAGGATCTACATGGAGGAGCGACATGGAGGAGGTGTATGAGGGAGTGACATGGAAGACATGGATGAGTGACATGGAGTAGCAATATGGAGAATCAACAAGGACGATCGAAATGTAGCAATGCCATGGAGGAGTGACAAGGAGAAGCAACATGGAGGAGTGAAATGGAGGATAAACATGGAAGAATGACAAGAGGAGCGTCATGGAGGAGCAACATTGAGGAGCAAACATGAAGGACTGACATGGAGATTAGACATGGATGACTGACATTGAAAATCGACATGGAGAAAGGACATGGAGGAGTTACATTCTGGAGTTAAATTCTTGAGTGACATGGATGAGGGTCATGGAGGAGTGACATTCTGGAGTTAAATTTTGGAGGGACATTCTGGAGTGACATGGAGGAGTGATATGGAGTAGCAAGGAGGAGCAACATGGAGGATCAACATAGAGTAGTGACATGAAGGAGCGACACGGAGGAGTGACATTCTGGAGGGACATTCTAGAGTGACACGGAGGAGCGATATGGAGGAGGTACATGGGGGAGTGACAAGGAAGACATGGACGAACAACATGGAGTATCGACATGGAAGATTGACATGGATCAGTTTCATGGAGGAGTGACAAGGAGGAGTGTAATGCTGGGGTAACATTGAGGAGCGACATTGAGGACTGACATGCAGGATCGACATAGAGACGTGACAAGGAGGATCGACATGGAGGATTGACACTGAGGAAGGATATGGAGGAGTGACATTCTGGAGTTAAATTCTGGAGTGTCATTCTGGAGTGACATTGAGGAGCAACATTCTGGAGTGACATGGAGGAGCAACATGGAGGAGTGATATGGAGGAGCAAGAAGGAGCGACATGGAGGAATGACATGGAAGTGAGACATGGAGGAGTGAAATGGTGGAGAGACATGGAAGATCGAGTTGGAGGATCGTCATGGAGGAGTAACATGGAGTAACAAGAGTAGTGTCATGGAGGAGCAACATGTAGTACCGACATGGAGGAGCGACGTGGAGGATTGACATGGAGAAAAGATATGGGGGAGTGACATTCTGGATGTAAATTCTGGATTGACATTCTGGAATAGAATGGAGGAGGGACATGGAGGAGTGACATTCTGGAGTTAAATTTTGGAGTGACATTCTGTAGTGACATGGCGGAGTGACATGGAGGAGTGACATGTAGCATTGACATGGAGGAGTTACATGGAGGAGTGACATGTAGCATTGACATGGAGGAGTTACATAGAGGAGTGATATGGAGGAGCAAGGAGGAGCGACATGGAGGATAAACATGGGGGACTGACTAGGAGGAGCGACATTCTGGAGTGACATGGAGGAGCGAAATGGAGGATCGAGATTGAGGAGTGACATGGAGGGATGACATTCTGGAGGGTCATTCTGGAGTGACATGGAGGAGCAACATTCTGGAGTGACATTGAGGAGCGACATGGAGGATTGACATAGAGTAGTAACATGAAGGATCTACATGGCGGAGCAACATTGAGGAGGTACATGAGGGAGTGACATGGAAGACATGGAGTAGTGACATGCAGTAGCAACATGGACGATCAACATGGACGATCGATATGGAGCAGTGACATGGAGGAGTGACAAGGAGGAGCCACATGAAGGAGTAACAATGAGGAGCGACATGGAGGAGTGACATGGAGGATCGACATGGAGGAGTGACATGGAGGAGTGACAAAGGAGATGGAGGAGTGACATGTAGGAGCGAAATGGAGGTGTTAAATTGAACATCGACATTGAGGAGTGATATGGATGAGCTATTAGGAGCGACATGGAAGATGGATATGGAACAGTGACATGGAGGATCGACATGGAGGAGAAACATGGAGGAGTGACATTCTGGAATGATATTCTGGAGGGACATTCTGGAGTGACATGAAGGAGTGACATGGACGATGGACATAGAGGATTGACATGGAGGAGGGACATGGAGGAGTGACATTCTGGAGTTAAATTCTGTAGTGAATTTCTGGAATGTCAAGGAGGAGCAACATTGTAGAGCGACATGGAGGAGTAACAAGGAGGAGCGACATGGAGGATTGACATGGAGGAGCGACATTGAGCAGTCACATGGAGTAGTGACATGTAGGATAGACATTGAGTAGTGACTTGGAGTAGTGACAAGGAGGAGTGACATGGAAGAAGTAACAAGGAAGAGTGACATGGAGGATCCACATGAAGGAGTGACATGGAAGACATGTAGGAGTGACATGGAGTAGCGACATTCTGGACTGACATTCTGGAGTGACATTGATGAGAGAAGATATGGAGGATTGACATAGAGGAGTAACATGAAGGATCTACACGGAGGAGCTACATGGAGGAGGTACATAGGGGAGTGACATGGAAGACATGGAGGAGTGAAATGGAGGTGCAACATGGAAGATCGACATGGAGGATCGACATGGACGATCGATATGGCGCAGTGACATGGAGGAGTGACATGGAGGATCGACATGGATGATCGACATGGATGAGTGACATGGAAGACAGGGAGGAGTGACATAAAGGGGCGACATGGAGGTGTGAAATAGAGGATCGACATGGAGGAGTGACATGGAGGAAGGTTTATGGAGGAGTGACATTCTGGAGTGACTTTCTAGAGGGACATTCTGGAGTGACATGGAGGTATTGACATGGAGGAGTGACAAGGAGGAGTGATATGGAGGATCTACATAGAGGATTGATATAGAGGAGGGACATGGAGGAGTGACATTCTGGAGTCAAATTCTGGAGTGACATTCTGTAGTGACATGGAGGAGCAACATTCTGGGGTGACATGGAGGAGTGACATAGAGGAGTGATATGGACGAGCAGGGACTAGCAACATGGAGGATCGACATGGAATCATCACATGGAGGACCGACACAGATGAGGTACATGGGTTAGTGACAAGGAAGACATGGAGGAGTGACATGGTGGAGCAACATGAAGGATCAAAATGGAGGATCGACATGGAGAAGTGACATGGAGGAGTGACAAGGAGTAGTGACATGGAGGAGTCAAAAGGAGGAGCGACATGGAGGATTGATATGGAGGAGCGACATCGAGCAGTGACATGGAAGTGTGACAAGGAGGATCGACATGGAGGATCGACATGGAGGAGTGACATGGAGGAACGACATGGTGGAGTGACATGGAGGAGTGACATGTAGGATTGACATGGAGGAGTTACATGGAGGAGTGACGTTGAAGACGGAGGAATGACATGGAGGAGCGCAATAGAGGATTGACATGGAGCAGTGACATGGAGGAGGGACATGAAGGAGTAACAATCTGGAGTTAAATTCTGGAGTGACATTCTGGAGTGACATGGAGGAATGACATGGAGGAGTGATATGAAGGAGCAAGGAGCAAGGAGGAGCGACATGGAGGAAGTGAATAAGTGACATGGAGGAGCGACATGGTGGAGTGACATGGAAGATATGGAGGAGTGACATGGAGGAGCAACATGGAGTATCGACATGGAGGATCAAAATGGAGGAGTGACTTGGAGGAGCGACATTCTGGAGTGACATGGAGGAGTGAAATGTAGGAGTGACATGGAGGATCGACATTGAGGAGTGGAATTGAGGAGCGACATGGAGGATTGACATGGAGGAGTGACATGGAGGATCGACATGGAAGAGTGACATGGAGGAGTGACATGGAAGAGTGACATGGAGGATCTACATGGAGGAGCGACATCACGGAGCGAAATGGAAGACTGATAACGAGGAGGTACATTCTGGAGGAACATGGTGGAGCGACATTCTGGAGTGACATGGAGGAGCGATATGGAAGATCGACATGGAGGAGTAACATGTAGGATCTAAATGGAAGAGTTACATGTAGGATCGACATGGAGGATCGACAAGGAGGAGTGACATTGAGGAGCAACATGGAGGACTGACATGGAGGATCAACATGGAGGAGTCGACATGGAGTATTGACAAGGAGGACTGACATAGAGGAGTGACATCCTACATTTAAATTCTGGTTTGAAATTCTGGAGTGACATGTAGGATCTACATGGAGGATTGACATGGAGGATCGACATGGAGGAGCGACATGGAGGATCGACATGGAGGAGTATCATGGTTGATCGACATGGAGAAGTGACATGGAGGAGTGACATGGTAGAGATGGAGGAGTGACATGGAGGAGAGATATGGAAGATCGACATGGAGGATAGACATGGAGGAGTGACATTCTGGAGTTAAATCTGGGTTGACATGGAGGAGCGACATTCTGGAGTGACATTCTGGAGTGACATGGAGGAGCGATATGGATGAGCAAGGAGGAGCGACATGGAGGATCAACATGTGTCGATATGGAAGACATGGAGGAGTGACATGGAGGATCGATGTGGAGGAGTAACAAGGAGGAGCGACATGTAGGATCTACATGGAGGATTGACATGGAGGATCGACATGGAGGAGCGACATAGAGGATCGACACGGAGGAGTGTCAAGGTTGATCGACATGGAGAAGTGACATGGAGGAGTGACATTGAGGAGTGACATGGAAGTGTGACATGGAGGAGTGACATGAAGGATCGACATGGAGGAGTGACATGGAGGAGCGACATGGTGGAGTGACATGGAGGAGTGACATGTAGGATTGACATGGAGGAGTTACATGGAGGAGTGACGTGGAAGACGGAGGAATGACATGGAGGAGCGCAGTAGAGGATTGACATGGAGCAGTGACATGGAGGAGCGACATGACGGATCGACATTGAGGAGTGGAATGGAGGAGCGACATGGAGGATTGACATTGAGTATCGACATGGAAGAGTGACATGGAGGAGCGGCATGGAAGAGCGACATGGAGGATCTACATGGAGGAGCGATATCACAGAGCAACATGTAAGACTGACAACGAGGAGGTACATTCTGAAGGAACATGGTGGAGCGACATTTTGGAGTGACATGGAGGAGAGACATTCTGGAGTGACATGGAGGAGCGCAATAGAGGATCGACATGGAGCAGTGACATGGAGGAGGGACATGGAGGAGTAACAATCTGGAGTTAAATTCTGGAGTGACATTCTGGAGTGACATGGAAGAGCGACATTCTGTAGTGACATAGAGGAATGACATGGAGGAGTGATATGGAGGAGCAAGGAGGAGCGACATGGAGGATCGACATGAATAAGTGACATGGAGGAGCGACACGGTGGAGTGACATGGAAGATATAGAGGAGTGACATGGAGGATCAACATTGAGGAGTGACTTGGAGGAGTGCCATTCTGGAGTGACATGGAGGAGTGAAATGGAGGAGCGACATGGAGGATCGACATGGAGGAGTGACATGGAGGATAGACATTGAGGAGTGGAATGGAGGATTGACATGGGGGATTGACATGTAGGAGTGACATGGAGGATCGACATGGAAGAGTGACATGGAGGAGCGACATGGAAGAGCGACATGGAGGATCTACATGGAGGAGAGACATCACGGAGCGACATGGGAGACTGACAATGAGGAGGTACATTCTGGAGGAACATGGTGGAGCGACATTTTGGAGTGACATGGAGGAGCGACATTCTGGATTGACATGGAGAAACGATATGGAATATCGACATGGAGGAGTACCATGGAGGATCGACATGGAGGAGCGACATTGAGGATCGACAATTAAGAGCGACATTGAGGAGCGACATGGAGGACTGACATGGAGGATAAACAAGGAGGAGTGACATGGAGGACTGACATGGAGGAGAGACATGGAGGAGCGACATGGAAGAGCGACATGGAAGAGCTATATAGAGGAGCGACATCACGGAGCGACATGGAGGTCTGACAATGAGGAGGTACATTCTGGAGGGACAGGGTGGAGCGACATTCTGGAGTGACATGGAGGAGCGACATTCTTGAGTGACATGGAAGATCTACATGGAGGAGTAAAATGTAGGATCTAAATGGAGGAGTGACATTGAGGATTGACCTGGAGGAGCGATATGGAGGATCGACAAGGAGGAATAACATTGAGGAGCATCATGGAGGACTGACATGGAGGAGCAACATGGTAGAGCGACTAGGAGGAGCTACATGAAGGAGCGACATCGC
>CAKALS010000434.1:82500-100131 GCA_916701275.1 Sebastes miniatus | reverse complement strand
GCTGTCTATCTGTTCACCTGTCTATCTGTTCACCTGTCTGTTCACCTGTTTGTCTGTTCACCTGTCTGTCTCTTCCCCTGTCTGTTCACCTGTCTGTTCACCTGTCTGTTTGTTCACCTGTCTGTCTCTTCACCTGTCTGTTCACCTGTCTGTCTCTTCACCTGTCTGTCTGTTCACCTGTCTGTTCACCTGTCTGTCTGTTCACCTGTCTGTCTCGTCACCTGTCTGTTCACCTGTCTGTCTCTTCACCTGTCTGTTCACCTGTCTGTTCACCTGTCTGTTCACCTGTCTGCTTGTTCACCTGTCTGTCTCTTCACCTGTCTGTTCACCTGTCTGTCTGTTCACCTGTCTGTCTCTTCACACGTCTGTCTGTTCACCTGTCTGTTCACCTGTCTGTCTCTTCCCCTGTCTGTTCACCTGTCTATCTGTTCACCTGTCTGTTCACCTGTCTATCTGTTCACCTGTCTGTTCACCTGTCTGTCTCTTCACCTGTCTATCTGTTCACCTGTCTGTTCACCTGTCTGTCTGTTCACCTGTCTGTCTCTTCACCTATCTATCTGTTCACCTGTCTGTTCACCTGTCTATCTGTTCACCTGTCTGTTCACCTGTCTGTCTGTTCACCTGTCTGTCTCTTCACCTGTCTGTTCACCTGTCTGTCTCTTCACCTGTCTGTCTGTTCACACGTCTGTCTGTTCACCTGTCTGTCTGTTCACCTGTCTGTCTCTTCACCTGTCTGTTCACCTGTCTGTCTGTTCACCTGTCTGTTCACCTGTCTGTCTGTTCACCTGTCTGTCTCTTCCCCTGTCTGTTCACCTGTCTGTTCACCTGTCTATCTGTTCACCTGTCTGTTCACCTGTTTGTCTGTTCACCTGTCTGTCTCTTCCCCTGTCTGTTCACCTGTCTGTTCACCTGTCTGTCTCTTCACCTATCTATCTGTTCACCTGTCTTATCTGTTCACCTGTCTGTCTGTTCCCCTGTCTGTTCACCTGTCTGTCTGTTCACCTGTCTATCTGTTCACCTGTCTGTTCACCTGTCTATCTGTTCACCTGTCTGTTCACCTGTCTGTCTGTTCACCTGTCTGTTCACCTGTCTGTTCACCTTGTCTGTCTGTTCACCTGTCTATCTGTTCACCTGTCTGTCTGTTCACCTGTCTGTCTGTTCACCTGTCTGTCTGTTCCCCTGTCTGTTCACCTGTCTGTCTGTTCACCTGTCTATCTGTTCACCTGTCTGTTCACCTGTCTATCTGTTCACCTGTCTGTCTGTTCACCTTGTCTGTCTGTTCACCTGTCTATCTGTTCACCTGTCTGTCTGTTCACCTGTCTGTCTGTTCACCTTGTCTGTCTGTTCACCTGTCTGTTCACCTGTCTATCTGTTCACCTGTCTGTTCACCTGTCTATCTGTTCACCTGTCTGTTCACCTGTCTGTCTGTTCACCTGTCTGTTCACCTGTCTGTCTGTTCACCTGTCTGTTCACCTGTCTATCTGTTCACCTGTCTGTTCACCTGTCTGTCTGTTCACCTGTCTGTTCACCTGTCTATCTGTTCACCTGTCTGTCTGTTCACCTGTCTATCTGTTCACCTGTCTGTCTGTTCACCTGTCTGTCTGTTCACCTTGTCTGTCTGTTCACCTGTCTGTTCACCTGTCTATCTGTTCACCTGTCTGTTCACCTGTCTATCTGTTCACCTGTCTGTTCACCTGTCTGTCTGTTCACCTGTCTGTTCACCTGTCTGTCTGTTCACCTGTCTGTCTCTTCACCTGTCTGTCTGTTCACCTGTCTGTTCACCTGTCTATCTGTTCACCTGTCTGTCTGTTCACCTGTCTGTCTCTTCACCTGTCTGTCTGTTCACCTGTCTGTCTCTTCACTTGTCTGTCTGTTTTTTCTCTTCAGGGGAACAAGGAGACGGGTCTGGAGAGAGTCATCGACACTGTGGCTTCATTCAAGTCAGTTTCCTTCAACACTTCCACCTTAAACATCCACCTTAACCACCACCAGTCCACCTTAAACATCCACCTTAACCACCACCAGTCCACCTTAAACATCCACCTTAACCACCACCAGTCCACCTTAAACATCCACCTTAACCACCACCAGTCCACCTTAAACATCCACCTTAATCACCACCAGTCCACCTTAAACATCCACCTTAACCACCACCAGTCCACCTTAAATACACTTCAGTAGTACTGACTTTAGTAGTACTAAATGTAGTATTGACTGTAGTACTGACTGTAGTAGTACTGACTGTAGTACTGACTGTAGTAGTACTGATTGTAGTAGTACTGACTGTAGTAGTGACTGTAGTACTGACTGTAGTACTGACTGTAGTACTGACTTTAGTAGTACTGACTGTAGTAGTGACTGTAGTACTGACTGTAGTACTGACTGTAGTACTGACTGTAGTAGTACTGACTGTAGTACTGACTGTAGTACTGACTGTAGTAGTGACTAGTACTGACTGAAGTACTGACTAGTAGTGACTGTAGTACTGACTGTAGTACTGACTGTAGTAGTGACTGTAGTAGTACTGACTGTAGTAGTACTGACAGTAGTAGTACTGACTGTAGTACTGACTGTAGTACTGACTGTAGTACTGACTTTAGTAGTACTGACTGTAGTAGTGACTGTAGTACTGACTGTAGTACTGACTGTAGTAGTGACTGTAGTACTGACTGTAGTAGTGACTGTAGTACTGACTGTAGTACTGACTGTAGTAGTACTGACTGTAGTACTGACTGTAGTAGTGACTGTAGTACTGACTCTAGTAGTGACTGTAGTACTGACTGTAGTACTGACTGTAGTAGTACTGACTGTAGTACTGACTGTAGTAGTGACTGTAGTACTGACTGAAGTACTGACTGTAGTAGTGACTGTAGTACTGACTGTAGTACTGACTGTAGTAGTGACTGTAGTAGTACTGACTGTAGTAGTACTGACAGTAGTAGTACTGACTGTAGTAGTACTGACTGTAGTACTGACTGTAGTAGTACTGACTGTAGTAGTACTGACTCTAGTACTGACTGTAGTAGTACTGACTGTAGTAGTGACTGTAGTAGTACTGACTGTAGTACTGACTGTGGTACTGACTGTAGTAGTACTGGCTGTAGTAGTACTGACTGTAGTACTGACTGTGGTACTGGCTGTAGAAGTACTGACTGTAGTAGTACTGACCGTGGTACTGGCTGTAGTAGTACTGACTGTAGTAGTACTGACCGTGGTACTGGCTGTAGTAGTACTGACTGTAGTAGTACTGACCGTGGTACTGGCTGTAGTAGTACTGACTGTAGTAGTACTGGCTGTGGTACTGGCTGTAGTAGTACTGGCTGTAGTAGTACTGACCGTGGTACTGGCTGTAGTAGTACTGACTGTAGTACTGACTGTAGTAGTACTGGCTGTAGTAGTACTGACTGTGGTACTGGCTTTAGTAGTACTGACTGTAGTACTGACTGTGGTACTGACTGTAGTAGTACTGGCTGTAGTAGTACTGACTGTAGTACTGACTGTGGTACTGGCTGTAGTAGTACTGACTGTAGTACTGACTGTGGTACTGGCTGTAGTAGTACTGGCTGTAGTAGTACTGACTGTAGTACTGTGTATTTGTACTGTGTTTCAGGAAGCCAGGTGTGACGGGTCGAGGTCTGTATGAACTTCGTCCTGAGTGGAACAAACACTTCAACCTGTACTTCCATCACTACAGCAGAGCTGACCAGTCCAAGGTACTGATCAGGTTATTGATCAGGATGTTGATCAGGTTATTGATCAGGATGTTGATCAGGTTTTTAATCAGGATGTTGATCAGGTTATTGATCAGGTTATTAATCAGGTTATTGATCAGGATGTTGATCAGGTTTTTAATCAGGATGTTGATCAGGTTATTAATCAGGTTATTGATCAGGATGTTGATCAGGTTTTTAATCAGGATGTTGATCAGGTTATTGATCAGGATGTTGATCAGGTTATTGATCAGGTTATTAATCAGGATGTTGATCAGGTTATTGATCAGGTTATTAATCAGGATGTTGATAAGGATGTTGATCAGGTTTTTAATCAGGATGTTGATCAGGTTATTGATCAGGATGTTGATCAGGTTATTGATCAGGTTATTAATCAGGATGTTGATAAGGATGTTGATCAGGTTTTTAATCAGGATGTTGATCAGGTTATTGATCAGGATGTTGATCAGGTTATTGATCAGGTTATTAATCAGGATGTTGATCAGGTTTTTAATCAGGATGTTGATCAGGTTATTGATCAGGTTATTAATCAGGTTATTAATCAGGATGTTGATCAGGTTATTGATCAGGTTATTGATCAGGTTATTAATCAGGATGTTGATCAGGTTATTAATCAGGATGTTGATCAGGTTATTGATCAGGTTATTAATCAGGACGTTGATCAGGTTATTAATCAGGATGTTGATCAGGATGTTGATCAGGTTATTGATCAGGTTATTGATCAGGATGTTGATCAGGTTATTAATCAGGATGTTGATCAGGTTATTGATCAGGTTATTAATCAGGACGTTGATCAGGTTATTGATCAGGATATTGATCAGGTTATAAATCAGGATGTTGATCAGGTTATTGATCAGGTTATTGATCAGGTTATTAATCAGGATGTTGATCAGGTTATTAATCAGGATGTTGATCAGGTTATTAATCAGGATGTTGATCAGGTTATTGATCAGGTTATTTATCAGGATGTTGATCAGGTTATTAATCAGGATGTTGATCAGGTTATTGATCAGGTTATTTATCAGGATGTTGATCAGGTTATTAAATAGGATGTTGATCAGGTTATTGATCAGGTTATTAATCAGGATGTTGATCAGGTTATTGATCAGGTTATTGATCAGGTAACCAATCAGGATGTTGATCAGGTTATTGATCAGGTTATTGATCAGGTTATTTATCAGGATGTTGATCAGGTTATTAATCAGGATGTTGATCAGGTTATTGATCAGGTTATTAATCAGGATGTTGATCAGGTTATTAATCAGGATGTTGAACAAGGTTATTAATCAGGATGTTGATCAGGTTATTAATCAGGATGTTGATCAGGTTATTGATCAGGCTTTTGATCAGGTTATTGATCAGGTAACCAATCAGGATGTTGATCAGGTTATTGATCAGGTTATTAACCAGGTTATTGATCAGGTTATTGATCAGGCTGTTGATCAGGTTATTGATCAGGTTATTAACCAGGTTATTGATCAGGTTATTGATCAGGCTGTTGATCAGGTTATTGATCAGGTTATTAACCAGGTTATTGATCAGGTTATTGATCAGGCTGTTGATCAGGTTATTGATCCGGTTATTGATCAGGTTATTAACCAGGTTATCGATCAGGATGTTGATCAGGTTATTGATCAGGTTATTCATCATGTTATTAATCAGGATGTTGATCAGGACGTTGATCAGGTTATTGATCAGGATGTTGATCAGGTTATAAATCAGGATGTTGATCAGGTTATTGATCAGGTTATTCATCATGCTATTAATCAGGATGTTGATCAGGTTATTGATCAGGACGTTGATCAGGTTATTGATCACGATGTTGATCAGGACGTTGATCAGGTTATTGATCACGATGTTGATCAGGTTATTGATCAAGTAATTGTTCAGCTTAGTGATCAGGTTGTTGACCGTTTATATCTCGTCATGGTAACAGCTTGTGATGTGTTGCAGGCTGAGGAGGCCCAGAGGAAGCTGAGGAGACAGAATGGAGAAGACACAGGTAAACACACCTGTCTGTGTCACTGATACACCTGTGAGGTGATGCTGATGATGTCATGGTGGTAATATGTGTGTGTGTGTGTGTGTGTGTGTGTGTGTGTGTGTGTGTGTGTGTGTGTGTGTGTGTGTGTGTGTGTGTGTGTGTGTGTGTGTGTGTGTGTGTGTGTTCAGCCCTGCCCCCTCCTCTCCCCCCCCCTCTCTGTCCTCTGTTCGGCAGCCTGGTCAACCTGCTGCAGTGTGACGTGCTGCTGGCTGTCCAGGGTGCCGTGCTGCAGTGGGCGGTGGAGCCCAGCGGGGGGGGCTGGACCGAGTCCATGCTGCAGAGGGTGAGACCATCACACACCAGCAGATACTATGGAAGTACTCTCTGATGTTAGGGTCACTGTGGTAACGCTGTGTGTACTGTGTGTACTGTGTGTACTCTGTGTGTGTACAGGTGCTCCACCTGGTGGGCGTGGCTCTTCTGGAGGAGCAGCAGCAGCTGGAGAACAGCAGCGGAGCCGATGATGTCACCTTTAACTACACTTGCAAGATCACACGTCAGTACACACAGTACACACAGGGTACACACACAGTACACAATCAGTACACAACCAGTACACAATCAGTACACAATCCGTACACACACTCAGTACACACAGTACACACGCAGTACACACTCAGTACACACAGGGTACAGATGGTAACAGTTGACAGTAGACGGTAACGGTAGACGATACAGTAGACGGTAACGGTGGACGTTACGGTAGACGGTAACAGTTGACAGTCGACGGTAGACGGTAACGGTAGACGGTAACGGTAGACGTTACGGTAGACGGTAACGGTAGACGTAACAGTTGACGTTACGGTAGACAGTAACAGTTGACAGTCGACGGTAGACAGTAACGGTAGACGGTAACAGTAGACGGTAGACGTTACGGTAGACGTTACGGTAGACGTTACGGTAGACGGTAACGGTAGACGGTAACGGTAGATGTTACGGTAGACGTTACGGTAGACGGTAAAAGTAGATGTAACGGTAGGCGGTAACAGTAGATGTAACGGTAGGCGGTAACGGTAGACGGTAACGGTAGTCGTAACGGTAGACGTTACGGTAGACGGTAACGGTAACAGTAGACGGTAACGGTAGATGTAACGGTAGACGGTAATGTTAGTCGGTAACAGTAGACGTTACGGTAGACGGTAACAGTAGATGTAACGGTAGACGTAACGGTAGTCGGTAACGGTAGAAGGTAACAGTTGACGGTGGACGGTAACGTTAGACGTTACGGTAGACGGTAACAGTAGATGTAACGGTAGACGTTACGGTAAACGGTAACGGTAAACGGTAACGGTAAACAGTAACGGTAGTCGGTAACGGTAGACGTTACGGTAGATGGTAACAGTTGACAGTCGACGGTGGACAGTAACGGTAGACGTTACGGTAGATGGTAACAGTTGACAGTCGACGGTGGACAGTAACGTTAGACGTTACGGTAGACGGTAACAGTTGACAGTCGACGGTGGACGGTAACGGTAGACAGTAACGGTAGACGGTAACAGTAGACGTTACGGTAGACGTTACGGTAGACGTTACGGTAGACGGTAACGGTAGGCGGGAACTGTAGACGGTAACGGTAGACGGTAACAGTCGACGGTAGACGGTAACGGTAGACGTTACGGTAGACGGTAACAGTAGATGTAACGGTAGACGGTAACGGTAACGGTAATCGGTAACGGTAGACGGTAACAGTTGACAGTCGACGGTGGACGGTAACGTTAGACGTTACGGTAGACGGTAACAGTAGATGTAACGGTAGACGTTACGGTAGACGGTAACGGTAGTCGGTAACGGTAGACGTTACGGTAGATGGTAACAGTTGACAGTCGACGGTGGACGGTAACGTTAGACGTTACGGTAGACGGTAACAGTAGATGTAACGGTAGACGTTACGGTAGACGGTAACGGTAGGCGGGAACTGTAGACGGTAACAGTCGACGGTAGACGGTAACGGTAGACGTAACGGTAGACGGTAACGGTATGGATCTTTAAAGATGAAGTGGTTGACTGTAGTTAGTAGCTGCAGCAGCAGGCCTTCATTAGAGAGAGTGATGATGAAGAGCAGACAGACTTCCTGTCTCACCTACAGACTCAGGTGTGACAGGAAGTCAACAGGAAGTTCACCTGAAGCTGACCTTTAACCTTTGTTCAGGTCCAGGTGAAGCTCCCAGTACTTCAGGAAGTGTCCTGGCGCTGTTGGAGAGTCTGCAGAACGCTCCTCACCTGGAGGTCCACAAGGACATGATCACCTGGATCCTCAAGGTGAGCGCTGATGTCACTGTGATGTCACAGCTGACACGTAAATGCCACCTGTATGTCATCCATCACTTCCTGTTTTCATCTGTTCTTGTTTTCATCACTTCCTGTTTTCATCACTTCCTGTTATCATCACTTCCTGTTTTCATCACTTCTTGTTTTCATCAGCATATATTTTTCATCATAGTTTTGTTGATGAAATGAAGCGTTAGCAGCAGATGTTTATCTGGATGTTTATCTAGATGTTTATCTAGATGTTTATCTGGATGTTTATCTGGATGTTTATCTAGATGTTTATCTGGATGTTTATCTGGATGTTTATCTGGATGTTTATCTAGATGTTTATCTAGATGTTTATCTGTTTATCTGGATGTTTATCTGGATGTTTATCTAGATGTTTATCTAGATGTTTATCTGGATGTTTATCTGGATGTTTATCTGGATGTTTATCTAGATGTTTATCTAGATGTTTATCTGGATGTTTATCTAGATGTTTATCTGTTTATCTAGATGTTTATCTGGATGTTTATCTGGATGTTTATCTGGATGTTTATCTAGATGTTTAGATGTTTATCTGTTTATCTGGATGTTTATCTAGATGTTTATCTAGATGTTTATCTAGATGTTTATCTGTTTATCTGGATGTTTATCTAGATGTTTATCTAGATGTTTATCTGGATGTTTATCTAGATGTTTATCTGGATGTTTATCTGGATGTTTATCTGGATGTTTATCTAGATGTTTATCTGGATGTTTATCTAGATGTTTATCTAGATGTTTATCTGGATGTTTATCTGGATGTTTATCTAGATGTTTATCTGGATGTTTATCTGGATGTTTATCTGGATGTTTATCTGGATGTTTATCTAGATGTTTATCTGGATGTTTATCTGGATGTTTATCTAGATGTTTATCTGGATGTTTATCTGGATGTTTATCTAGATGTTTATCTGGATGTTTATCTAGATGTTTATCTGGATGTTTATCTAGATGTTTATCTGTTTATCTGGATGTTTATCTGGATGTTTATCTAGATGTTTATCTGTTTATCTGGATGTTTATCTAGATGTTTATCTGGATGTTTATCTGGATGTTTATCTAGATGTTTATCTGGATGTTTATCTAGATGTTTATCTGGATGTTTATCTGGATGTTTATCTGTTTATCTGGATGTTTATCTGGATGTTTATCTGGATGTTTATCTGGATGTTTATCTAGATGTTTATCTAGATGTTTATCTGGATGTTTATCTGGATGTTTATCTGGATGTTTATCTAGATGTTTATCTGTTTATCTGGATGTTTATCTGGATGTTTATCTGGATGTTTATCTAGATGTTTATCTGTTTATCTGGATGTTTATCTAGATGTTTATCTGGATGTTTATCTGGATGTTTATATGTTTATCTGGATGTTTATCTGGATGTTTATCTAGATGTTTATCTGTTTATCTGGATGTTTATCTGGATGTTTATCTGGATGTTTATCTAGATGTTTATCTAGATGTTTATCTGGATGTTTATCTGGATGTTTATCTAGATGTTTATCTGGATGTTTATCTAGATGTTTATCTGGATGTTTATCTGGATGTTTATCTAGATGTTTATCTGGATGTTTATCTGGATGTTTATCTAGATGTTTATCTGGATGTTTATCTAGATGTTTATCTGGATGTTTATCTGGATGTTTATCTGGATGTTTATCTAGATGTTTATCTAGATGTTTATCTGGATGTTTATCTAGATGTTTATCTGGATGTTTATCTAGATGTTTATCTGGATGTTTATCTAGATGTTTATCTGTTTATCTGGATGTTTATCTGGATGTTTATCTAGATGTTTATCTGTTTATCTGGATGTTTATCTGGATGTTTATCTGGATGTTTATCTGTTTATCTAGATGTTTATCTAGATGTTTATCTAGATGTTTATCTGGATGTTTATCTAGATGTTTATCTGGATGTTTATCTGGATGTTTATCTAGATGTTTATCTGGATGTTTATCTAGATGTTTATCTAGATGTTTATCTGGATGTTTATCTGGATGTTTATCTAGATGTTTATCTGTTTATCTGGATGTTTATCTGGATGTTTATCTGGATGTTTATCTAGATGTTTATCTGTTTATCTGGATGTTTATCTGGATGTTTATCTGGATGTTTATCTGGATGTTTATCTGTTTATCTGGATGTTTATCTAGATGTTTATCTGGATGTTTATCTGGATGTTCATCTGGATGTTTATCTAGATGTTTATCTGTTTATCTGGATGTTTACCTAGATGTTTATCTGTTTATCTGGATGTTTATCTAGATGTTTATCTAGATGTTTATCTGGATGTTTATCTGGATGTTTATCTGTTTATCTGGATGTTTATCTGGATGTTTATCTAGATGTTTATCTGTTTATCTGGATGTTTATCTGGATGTTTATCTGGATGTTTATCTGTTTATCTGGATGTTTATCTAGATGTTTATCTGGATGTTTATCTAGATGTTTATCTGGATGTTTATCTGGATGTTTATCTAGATGTTTATCTGGATGTTTATCTGGATGTTTATCTAGATGTTTATCTGGATGTTTATCTAGATGTTTATCTGTTTATCTGGATGTTTATCTAGATGTTTATCTGGATGTTTATCTAGATATTTATCTGTTTATCTGGATGTTTATCTGGATGTTTATCTAGATGTTTATCTGTTTATCTGGATGTTTATCTGGATGTTTATCTAGATGTTTATCTAGATGTTTATCTGGATGTTTATCTAGATGTTTATCTGGATGTTTATCTAGATGTTTATCTGGATGTTTATCTGGATGTTTATCTAGATGTTTATCTGGATGTTTATCTGGATGTTTATCTGGATGTTTATCTAGATGTTTATCTGGATGTTTATCTGGATGTTTATCTGGATGTTTATCTAGATGTTTATCTGGATGTTTATCTGGATGTTTATCTGGATGTTTATCTGTTTATCTGGATGTTTATCTGGATGTTTATCTAGATGTTTATCTGTTTATCTGGATGTTTATCTGGATGTTTATCTGGATGTTTATCTGTTTATCTGGATGTTTATCTAGATGTTTATCTGGATGTTTATCTAGATGTTTATCTAGATGTTTATCTAGATGTTTATCTGGATGTTTATCTGGATGTTTATCTAGATGTTTATCTGTTTATCTGGATGTTTATCTAGATGTTTATCTAGATGTTTATCTAGATGTTTATCTGGATGTTTATCTGGATGTTTATCTGGATGTTTATCTAGATGTTTATCTGTTTATCTGGATGTTTATCTGGATGTTTATCTAGATGTTTATCTAGATGTTTATCTGGATGTTTATCTAGATGTTTATCTGGATGTTTATCTGGATGTTTATCTGGATGTTTATCTAGATGTTTATCTGTTTATCTGGATGTTTATCTGGATGTTTATCTAGATGTTTATCTGGATGTTTATCTGGATGTTTATCTGGATGTTTATCTAGGTGTTTATCTGGATGTTTATCTAGATGTTTATCTGGATGTTTATCTGTTTATCTGGATGTTTATCTGGATGTTTATCTGGATGTTTATCTAGATGTTTATCTAGATGTTTATCTAGATGTTTATCTAGATGTTTATCTGGATGTTTATCTGGATGTTTATCTAGATGTTTATCTGGATGTTTATCTGGATGTTTATCTGGATGTTTATCTGTTTATCTGGATGTTTATCTAGATGTTTATCTGGATGTTTATCTAGATGTTTATCTAGATGTTTATCTGGATGTTTATCTGGATGTTTATCTGGATGTTTATCTAGATGTTTATCTGGATGTTTATCTGGATGTTTATCTAGATGTTTATCTGGATGTTTATCTAGATGTTTATCTGGATGTTTATCTGGATGTTTATCTGGATGTTTATCTAGATGTTTATCTAGATGTTTATCTAGATGTTTATCTGGATGTTTATCTAGATGTTTATCTGGATGTTTATCTAGATGTTTATCTAGATGTTTATCTGGATGTTTATCTGGATGTTTATCTAGATGTTTATCTAGATGTTTATCTGGATGTTTATCTGGATGTTTATCTAGATGTTTATCTGGATGTTTATCTAGATGTTTATCTGGATGTTTATCTGGATGTTTATCTAGATGTTTATCTAGATGTTTATCTGTTTATCTGGATGTTTATCTAGATGTTTATCTGGATGTTTATCTAGATGTTTATCTGTTTATCTGGATGTTTATCTAGATGTTTATCTGTTTATCTGGATGTTTATCTGGATGTTTATCTGTTTATCTAGATGTTTATCTGGATGTTTATCTAGATGTTTATCTGGATGTTTATCTGGATGTTTATCTGGATGTTTATCTGGATGTTTATCTAGATGTTTATCTAGATGTTTATCTGGATGTTTATCTGGATGTTTATCTAGATGTTTATCTGTTTATCTGGATGTTTATCTAGATGTTTATCTGGATGTTTATCTAGATGTTTATCTAGATGTTTATCTAGATGTTTATCTGGATGTTTATCTGGATGTTCATCTGGATGTTTATCTAGATGTTTATCTGTTTATCTGGATGTTTATCTGGATGTTTACCTAGATGTTTATCTGTTTATCTGGATGTTTATCTGGATGTTTATCTGGATGTTTATCTGGATGTTTATCTGGATGTTTATCTAGATGTTTATCTGTTTATCTGGATGTTTATCTGGATGTTTATCTAGATGTTTATCTGTTTATCTGGATGTTTATCTGGATGTTTATCTGGATGTTTATCTGTTTATCTGGATGTTTATCTAGATGTTTATCTAGATGTTTATCTGGATGTTTATCTAGATGTTTATCTGGATGTTTATCTGGATGTTTATCTAGATGTTTATCTGGATGTTTATCTGGATGTTTATCTATCTGTTTATCTGGATGTTTATCTGGATGTTTATCTGGATGTTTATCTGGATGTTTATCTAGATGTTTATCTGTTTATCTGGATGTTTATCTAGATGTTTATCTGGATGTTTATCTAGATGTTTATCTAGATGTTTATCTGTTTATCTGGATGTTTATCTGGATGTTTATCTAGATGTTTATCTAGATGTTTATCTAGATGTTTATCTGGATGTTTATCTAGATGTTTATCTGGATGTTTATCTGGATGTTTATCTAGATGTTTATCTGGATGTTTATCTGGATGTTTATCTGTTTATCTGGATGTTTATCTGGATGTTTATCTAGATGTTTATCTGTTTATCTGGATGTTTATCTGGATGTTTATCTGGATGTTTATCTGTTTATCTGGATGTTTATCTAGATGTTTATCTGGATGTTTATCTAGATGTTTATCTAGATGTTTATCTAGATGTTTATCTGGATGTTTATCTGGATGTTTATCTAGATGTTTATCTGGATGTTTATCTGGATGTTTATCTGGATGTTTATCTAGATGTTTATCTGTTTATCTGGATGTTTATCTGGATGTTTATATGTTTATCTGGATGTTTATCTGGATGTTTATCTAGATGTTTATCTGTTTATCTGGATGTTTATCTGGATGTTTATCTAGATGTTTATCTAGATGTTTATCTGGATGTTTATCTGGATGTTTATCTAGATGTTTATCTGGATGTTTATCTAGATGTTTATCTGGATGTTTATCTGTTTATCTGGATTTTTATCTGGATGTTTATCTAGATGTTTATCTGGATGTTTATCTGGATGTTTATCTAGATGTTTATCTGGATGTTTATCTAGATGTTTATCTGGATGTTTATCTGTTTATCTGGATGTTTATCTGGATGTTTATCTGGATGTTTATCTAGATGTTTATCTAGATGTTTATCTGTTTATCTGGATGTTTATCTAGATGTTTATCTGGATGTTTATCTAGATGTTTATCTAGATGTTTATCTGGATGTTTATCTGGATGTTTATCTAGATGTTTATCTAGATGTTTATCTGGATGTTTATCTGGATGTTTATCTGGATGTTTATCTGGATGTTTATCTGGATGTTTATCTGGATGTTTATCTAGATGTTTATCTGGATGTTTATCTGGATGTTTATCTGGATGTTTATCTAGATGTTTATCTGGATGTTTATCTAGATGTTTATCTGGATGTTTATCTAGATGTTTATCTGGATGTTTATCTAGATGTTTATCTGTTTATCTAGATGTTTATCTAGATGTTTATCTGGATGTTTATCTAGATGTTTATCTGTTTATCTGGATGTTTATCTGGATGTTTATCTGGATGTTTATCTAGATGTTTATCTAGATGTTTATCTGGATGTTTATCTAGATGTTTATCTAGATGTTTATCTAGATGTTTATCTGGATGTTTATCTAGATGTTTATCTGTTTATCTGGATGTTTATCTGGATGTTTATCTGGATGTTTATCTAGATGTTTATCTGGATGTTTATCTAGATGTTTATCTAGATGTTTATCTAGATGTTTATCTGGATGTCTCTGTGAGTCCGGTAGACGTCCAGGTGTTCACCTAGAAGTCTGTTTGTGTGTTCAGATGGTTGCAAACATCAAAATGACGAGAGAACGAACGTCCTCCACCTCTACCGTCACCGTCTGCCAGGGACAAGGACCGGAGGAGGTAAGACTCACAAACTTTATATACTATATACAAAACTAATATAACTAATCAATATTATTACATTATTATTATATTACATATTACATTGAATACTTCATTCTGATTGGTCAATCACAGCATTCTACGGTCTGTTATTTCTTTATAACAAACCGTTGCTTTGGGCACCGTTCAGATGTCGGACTCTGGGGGACCGTTTTTGTGTTGTATTATTGATTTCTTCAGTAAGTAGCCGTATAATAATACTTATCATACGGCTACTTACTTACATCGATCACCCTGAAGGGGTTTATTTCACAACAATGACCGGCTAGCTGTACATTATCCCTTAATAATGAACCGACCAATGACCGGCTAGCTGTACATTATCCCTTAATAATGAACCGACCAATGACCGGCTAGCTGTACATTATCCCTTAATAATGAACCGACCAATGACTGGCTATCTTTACATTATCCCTTAATAAAGAACCGACCAATGACCGGCTAGCTTTACATTAACCCTTAATAATGAACCGACCAATGACCGGCTAGCTGTACATTATCCCTTAATAATGAACCGACCAATGACCGGCTAGCTGTACATTATCCCTTAATAATGAACCGACCAATGACCGGCTAGCTGTACATTATCCCTTAATAATGAACCGTCCAATGACCGGCTAGCTGGACATTATCCTTTAATAATGAACCGACCAATGAACGGCTAGCTGTACATTATCCTTTAATAATGAACCGTCCAATGACCGGCTAGCTGGACATTATCCTTTAATAATGAACCGACCAATGAACGGCTAGCTGTACATTATCCCTTAATAATGAACCGACCAATGACCGGCTAGCTTTACATTATCCCTTAATAATGAACCGACCAATGACCGGCTAGCTGTACATTATCCCTTATTAAAGAACCGACCAATGACCGGCTAGCTTTACATTAACCCTTAATAATGAACCGACCAATGACCGGCTATCTTTACATTATCCCTTAATAAAGAACCGACCAATGACCGACTAGCTTTACATTAACCCTTAATAATGAACCGACCAATGACCGGCTAGCTGTACATTATCCCTTAATAATGAACCGACCAATGAACGGCTAGCTGTACATTATCCCTTAATAAAGAACCGACCAATGACCGGCTAGCTTTACATTATCCCTTAATAAAGAACCGACCAATGACCGGCTAGCTGTACATTATCCCTTAATAATTAACCGACCAATGACCGGCTAGCTTTACATTATCCCTTAATAATGAACCGACCAATGAACGGCTAGCTTTACATTATCCCTTAATAATGAACCGACCAATGACCGGCTAGCTTTACATTATCCCTTAATAATGAACCGACCAATGAACGGCTAGCTGTACATTATCCCTTAATAAAGAACCGACCAATGACCAGCTAGCTGGACATTATCCCTTAATAATGAACCGACCAATGAACGGCTAGCTGTACATTATCCCTTAATAAAGAACTGACCAATGACCGGCTAGCTGGACATTATCCCTTAATAAAGAACCGACCAATGACCAGCTAGCTGGACATTATCCCTTAATAAAGAACCAACCATTAGAAACAGAGGAGATCATTTCCTTCAGTCTCCACATGGATGGGGTCATGTTATTGTTGAAATAATTGACTGGTTGGTTGAGGATAACTATTGGTTAGTTGGTTGAGGTTATTGATTGGCTGCTTCATTGAGTTTATTGATTACCTGCCGGCGGTGTCGTGTCCCGTCAGACGGTACGAGACCGAGACAAGGCGGAGAGGAAGAGGAAGGCAGAGATGGCACGTCTCAGGAGGGAGAAGATCATGGCTCAGATGTCTGAGATGCAGAAACATTTCATCAACGAGAACAAAGAACTTTTCCAGCAGAGTCTGGAGGAGCTGGAGGCGTCGACGTCTGCTGCTGCAGAGAACAGGTACACCTGTACACACCTGTATACACCTGACCACGCCTGTAAACACCTATATATACCTGACCACACCTGACCACACCTGTACACACCTGTTTTCACCTGACCACACCTGACCATGCCTGACCACACCTGTACACACCTGACCACACCTGTATACACCTGACCACGCCTGTACACACCTGTATACACCTGACCACACCTGTTTTCACCTGACCACACCTGACCATGCCTGACCACACCTGTACACACCTGTATACACCTGACCACACCTGTATACACCTGACCACGCCTGTACACACCTGTATACACCTGACCACACCTGTTTTCACCTGACCACACCTGACCATGCCTGACCACACCTGTACACACCTGACCACACCTGTATACACCTGACCAAGCCTGTACACACCTGTATACACCTGACCACACCTGACCACACCTGTACACACCTGTTTTCACCTGACCACACCTGACCATGCCTGACCACACCTGTACACACCTGTATACACCTGACCACGCCTGACCACACCTGTATACACCTGACCACACCTGTACACACCTGTACCACATCTATACACACCTGACAGGCAAAGACACACAGTTGTAGACACACAGGTGAAGACACACAGGTGAAGACACACAGGTGTAGACACAGGTGAAGACACACAGGTGAAGACACACAGGTGAAGACACACAGGTGAAGACACACAGGTGAAGACATACAGGTGTAGACACAGGTGAAGACACACAGGTGAAGACACACAGGTGAAGACATACAGGTGTAGACACACAGGTGAAGACACACAGGTGAAGACACACAGGTGTCTCTTTCAAAAATAAATCATCACAGAATAATTTGAATATTTTCTCCCCCCCCTCCTCTCCCAGTCCTCCCAGTTCAGAGCCCACCTGTGTCCCTCAGGTGTGTGTTGGTCCCAGGCGGGTGGGCGGAGCTGAGCGCCGTCAGCTGGTGACCTGTATCCTGTGTCAGGAGGAGCAGGAGGTCAGAGGTCACGGCAGAGCCATGGTGCTGGCAGCGTTCGTCCAGAGGTCGACGGTTTTGTCTAAAAACCGCCGCC
>CAKALS010000434.1:75000-77500 GCA_916701275.1 Sebastes miniatus | reverse complement strand
ATACATCCAGTATAGAACCAGTATAGAACCAGTATAGATCCAGTATAGATCCAGTATAGGTCCAGTATAGATCAGTTTACATCCAGTATAGAACCAGTATAGAACCAGTATAGGTCTAGTATAGGTCCAGTATAGATCAGTATACATCCAGTATAGAACCAGTATAGATCCAGTATAGAACCAGTATAGATCCAGTATAGAACCAGTATAGATCCAGTATAGAACCAGTATAGAACCAGTATAGATCCAGTACAGATCCAGTGTAGATCAGTATACATCCAGTATAGAACCAGTATAGATCCAATATAGATCAGTATAAATCCAGTATAGAACCAGTATAGAACCAGTATAGATCAGTATAGAACCAGTATAGATCAGTATAGATCCAGTATAGATCAGTATAAATCCAGTAAAGAACCAGTATAGAACCAGTATAGATCAGTATAGATCCAGTATAGATCAGTATAAATCCAGTATAGAACCAGTATAGAACCAGTATAGATCAGTATAGAACCAGTATAGATCAGTATAAATCCAGTAAAGAACCAGTATAGATCAGTATAGATCCAGTATAGAACCAGTATAGATCCAGTATAGAACCAGTATAGAACCAGTATAGATCCAGTATAGAACCAGTATAGATCCAGTATAGAACCAGTATAGATCCAGTACAGATCCAGTGTAGATCAGTATACATCCAGTATAGAACCAGTATAGAACCAGTATAGATCAGTATAGAACCAGTATAGATCCAGTATAGATCAGTATAGATCCAGTATAGAACCAGTATAGATCAGTTAACTGTGTCTCTCTCTGCAGGTCTACAGTGTGATGTCATACAGCTCAGTTCACAGTCTGGACCAACCAGGACGGAGAGTGGTGGACTCAGCTCACCTTCACCTGCTTCACCTGGTCACTGTGGCTCACCTGGTCCAGATCCTGCTCACCTCCACCACAGGTGAGTCACACACACGCACGCACACACACACACACACACACACACACACACACACACACACACACACACACACACACACACACACACACACACACACACACACGTTAATATGCACTGCAGAGTCCTGTACATCCCCGGGGTACACTGACCCTAACAACCGCCCTAACAACCACCATCACGCTGAGCGCCATCACGGTAAGCGCCATCCCGCTAACCACATCACGCTAACCGCCATCACACTAACCGCCATCACGATAACCGCCACCACGCCAACCGCCATCACGGTAACCGCCATCACGCTAACCGCCATCACACTAACCGCCATCACGCTAACCGCCATCACGCTAACCGCCATCATGCTAACTGCCCTAATGCTAACCGCCATCACACTAACCGCCATCACGCTAACCGCCATCACGCTAACCGCCATCACGCTAACCGCCATCATGCTAACTGCCCTAACGCTAACCGCCATCACGCTAACAACTATCACAGTAAGCGCTCCTACCACGCTGGTCATCAAGACACCTGCTCCGGAGCAGGTCAGGTGTTCATCATCAGTTACCATGGAGATGTACCGTCAGTTACCATGGAGATGTACCGTCAGTTACCATGGAGATGTACCGTCAGTTACCATGGAGATGTACCGTCAGTTACCATGGTGATGTACCGTCAGTTACCATGGAGATGTACCATCAGTTACCATGGAGATGTATCATCAGTTACCATGGAGATATACCATCAGTTACCATGGTGATGTATCATCAGTTACCATGGAGATATACCATCAGTTACCATGGTGATATACCATCAGTTACCATGGAGATGTACCGTCAGTTACCATGGTGATGTACCATCAGTTACCATGGAGATGTACCGTCGTAGGACTGAAAACCCTGAGGTTACCACGCTAACCCCGAATCCTGCTTCCTGGTACAGAGACCTGGTCTCTGTCTCACCTGTCTGTCTCCTCACCTGTCTGTCTCACCTCTCTGTCTCTCTCTCACCTGTCTGTCTCTGTCTCACCTGTCTGTCTCTCTCTCACCTGTCTGTCTCTGTCTCACCTGCCTGTCTCTCTCTCACCTGTCTGTCTCTCTCTCACCTGTCTGTCTCTCTCACCTGTCTGTCTCACCTGTCTGTCTCTCTCTCACCTGTCTGTCTCTGTCTCACCTGTCTGTCTCTCTCTCACCTGTCTGTCTCTGTCTCACCTGTCTGTCTCTCTCACCTGTCTGTCTCTCTCACCTGTCTGTCTCACCTGTCTTTCTTTCTCACCTGTCTGTATCTGTCTCACCTGTCTGTCTCTCTCACCTGTCTGTCTCACCTGTCTGTCTCTCTCTCACCTATCTGTCTCTGTCTCACCTGTCTGTCTCTCTCTCACTTGTCTGTCTCTCTCACCTGTCTGTCTCTCTCTCACCTGTCTGTCTCTCTCACCTGTCTGTCTCCCTCACCTGTCTGTCTCACCTGTCTCTCTCTCACCTGTCTGTCTCACCTGTCTGTCTCTCTCACCTGTCTGTCTCTCTCTCACCTGTCTGTCTCTCTCAC
>CAKALS010000434.1:70000-72500 GCA_916701275.1 Sebastes miniatus | reverse complement strand
ACAATAGGAGCAGGGAGACAGGACAACAATAGGAGCAGGGAGACAGGACAACAATAGGAGCTGGGAGACAGGACAACAATAGGAACAGGGAGACAGGACAACAATAGGAGCAGGGAGACAGGACAACAATAGGAGCTGGGAGACAGGACAACAATAGGAGCAGGGAGACAGGACAACAATAGGAGCTGGGAGACAGGACAACAATAGGAGCAGGACGACAGGACAACAATAGGAGCAGGGAGACAGGACAACAATAGGAGCAGGACGACAGGACAACAATAGGAGCAGGACGACAGGACAACAATAGGAGCAGGGAGACAGGACAACAATAGGAGCAGGGAGACAGGACAACAATAGGAGCTGGGAGAAGGGACAACAATAGGAGCAGGGAGACAGGACAACAATAGGAGCACGGAAACAGGATAACAATAGGAGCAGGGAGACAGGATAACATTAGGAGCAGGGAGACAGGACAACAATAGGAGCAGGGAGACAGGACAACAATAGGAGCAGGGAGACAGGACAACAATAGGAGCTGGGAGACAGGACAACAATAGGAGCAGGGAGACAGGACAACATTAGGAGCAGGGAGACAGGACAACAATAGGAGCTGGGAGACAGGACAACAATAGGAGCTGGGAGACAGGACAACAATAGGAGCAGAGAGACAGGACAACATTAGGAGCAGGGAGACAGGACAACATTAGGAGCAGGACGACAGGACAACAATAGGAGCAGGGAGACAGGACAACAATAGGAGCAGGGAGACAGGATAACATTAGGAGCAGGGAGACAGGACAACAATAGGAGCTGGGAGACAGGACAACAATAGGAGCAGGGAAACAGGACAACATTAGGAGCAGGGAGACAGGACAACAATAGGAGCAGGGAGACGGACGAAAGTGGGACGTGGCCGTAAAGTGTGGGGGGGGCATGCAGTGAGGTCCTTGATGAGGTCATAGAGTATGTTAATGAGGTCATCCTCCTCCTGAACAGATTTAATGATGATGGTCATCACGCCTCAATCTCCCATATGCGTGTGTGTGTGTTTGTTACAGGTGGTGTTGTCATCCAGGTGTGAGAGGGACCCTGCAGGGGGGCGGAGTCATCGTCAGGTTCCCCAGAGAATCCAACCGGCTGATCGAACTACCAGAAGACTACAGCGTCCTGATCAACCAGGCCTCCAGCTTCACGTTAGTACTAGTACACACAGTACACACAGTACTCACAGTACACACAGTACTCACAGTACTCACAGTACACATAGTACTCACAGTACTCACAGTACACAGTACTCACAGTACTCACAGTACACACAGTACTCACAGTACACACAGTACACATAGTACTCACAGTACACACAGTACTCAGTACACACAGTACACACAGTACTCAGTACACACAGTACACATAGTACTCACTCACAGTACACACAGTACTCAGTACTCACAGTACACACAGTACTCACAGTACACACAGTACTCACAGTACACAGTACACACAGTACTCACAGTACACACAGTACACATAGTACTCACAGTACTCACAGTACACACAGTACTCACAGTACACACAGTACTCACAGTACACAGTACACACAGTACACACAGTACTCAGTACACACAGTACACACAGTACACATAGTACTCACAGTACTCACAGTACACACAGTACACATAGTACTCACAGTACTCACAGTACTCACAGTACTCACAGTACACACAGTACACACAGTACACATAGTACTCAGTACTCACAGTACACAGTACACATAGTACTCACAGTACTCACAGTACACACAGTACTCACAGTACACACAGTACACACAGTACTCACAGTACACATAGTACTCAGTACTCACAGTACACACAGTACACAGTACACACAGTACACACAGTACTCACAGTACACACAGTACACACAGTACACATAGTACTCACAGTACTCACAGTACACACAGTACACATAGTACTCACAGTACTCAGTACTCACAGTACACACAGTACACAGTACACAGTACACACAGTACACACAGTACACACAGTACACACAGTACTCACAGTACACACAGTACACACAGTACACACAGTACTCACAGTACTCACAGTACACACAGTACTCACAGTACACACAGTACACACAGTACTCACAGTACTCCCAGCTCCCCTCCCAGCTCCCCTCCCAGCTCCCCTCCCAGCTCTCCTCCCAGCTCCGCTCCCAGCTCCCCTCCCAGCTCCCCTCCCAGCTCTCCTCCCAGCTCCCCTCCCAGCTCCCCTCCCAGCTCTCCTCCCAGCTCCGCTCCCAGCTCCCCTCCCAGCTCCCCTCCCAGCTCCCCTCCCAGCTCTCCTCCCAGCTCCCCTCCCAGCTCCCCTCCCAGCTCTCCTCCCAGCTCCGCTCCCAGCTCCCCTCCCAGCTCTCCTCCCAGCTCCCCTCCCAGCTCCGCTCCCAGTTCTCCTCCCAGCTCCGCTCCCAGCTCCGCTCCCAGCTCTCCTCCCAGCTC
>CAKALS010000434.1:25000-67500 GCA_916701275.1 Sebastes miniatus | reverse complement strand
CTCACCTGTCCTCACCTGTCTTCACCTGTCCTCACCTGTCTTCACCTGTCCTCACCTGTCTTCACCTGTCCTCACCTTTCTTCACCTGTCCTCACCTGTCCTCACCTGTCTTCACCTGTCTTTGTTTGTTTGTGTTCCTATAGGCGGGGGAACCCCCTCCATCTCTGTGCGGAGCGTTACAGGAAGATCGAGCGTCTCTGGCGTCAGCATGGCGTTGCTGAGGTCATCGGTCACGCTCAGGAGGCCAATCAGACGCTGGTAGCCATCGACTGGCAGCACCTGTGATGTTTGGCTCCGCCCCTTTTTAATATCAACCAATCAGCTTCCTGCAGCCCAGCGCTGAGCTCAGAGCAGCTTTCAGGGATTCTTTCAGGACTTTTGGCTTTTTGGTTTCTGTATCATGGAGGCTGCTGACCTTTGACCTTGTCCATGTTTCACTCCACCTGACTCCACCTGACTCCACCCGCTCCGTTCGTGCTCACACAGACAGGAAGTTAGTTTCTTTTAGAGTTTTTACATTTGAACTTTAGTTTCTGGATATTTTCTGATTCATCAACTCGTTAACGGCGAACCAGAGTGAAGCCCCGCCCCCTGCTGCTGTCACTCCAGAGTGAAGCCCCGCCGTGTTGCATGATGGGAAAAGTAGCCTAGGTTCAGTCAGCTACGACTCCCAGGATGCATTTCACCAAAGACTCGGCTACAGGAGGCATGTCGGAACTTCAGCGGCGTGAAGACGGCGTGAAGACGGCGTGAAGACGGCGTGAAAACGGCGTGAAGACGGCGGTCCGACGCGCCTTCATGATGCTAATAACGTTAGCTAGCTTAGCACGTTAGCAAAACAAAGAGGGTTGAATATGATTATTAATCTCTGAGACCCTTTTAGTGATGACGTCATGGTGAGGTCATGATGAGGTTGTGTGAGGTCATGATGAGGTCATGGTGAGGTCATGATGAGGTTGTGTGAGGTCATGGTGAGGTCATGATGAGGTCGTGTGAGGTCATGATGAGGTCGTGTGAGGTCATGATGACGTCATGATGACGTCGTGTGAAGTCGTGTGAGGTCATGATGAGGTCATGATGACGTCATGATGAGGTCATGATGAGGTCGTGTGAGGTCATGATGAGGTCATGATGACGTCATGATGAGGTCATGATGAGGTCATGATGACGTCATGATGAGGTCGTGTGAAGTCGTGTGAGGTCATGATGAGGTCATGATGACGTCATGATGAGGTCGTGTGAAGTCGTGTGAGGTCATGATGAGGTCATGATGACGTCATGATGAGGTCATGATGAGGTCGTGTGAGGTCATGATGAGGTCGTGTGAGGTCATGATGAGGTCGTGTGAGGTCATGATGAGGTCATGATGAGGTCGTGTGAGGTCATGATGAGGTCGTGTGAGGTCATGATGAGGTCATGATGAGGTCGTGTGAGGTCATGATGAGGTCGTGAGGTCATGATGAGGTCATGATGAGGTCATGATGACGTCATGATGAGGTCATGATGAGGTCGTGTGAGGTCATGATGAGGTCGTGTGAGGTCATGATGAGGTCATGATGAGGTCGTGTGAGGTCATGATGAGGTCATGATGAGGTCGTGTGAGGTCATGATGAGGTCGTGTGAGGTCATGATGAGGTCATGATGAGGTCATGATGAGGTCGTATGAGGTCGTGTGAGGTCATGATGAGGTCATGATGAGGTCGTGTGAGGTCATGATGAGGTCATGATGAGGTCGTGTGAGGTCATGATGAGGTCGTGTGAGGTCATGATGAGGTCATGATGACGTCATGATGAGGTCATGATGACGTCATGATGAGGTCATGATGAGGTCAGGGAGTTAGCTGGAGGCTAACGCTAGCTGTTGTTATGGTTACATGTGAGAGGACAGACTGACGGCGTCTCCAGCGAGCTTCAGTGGGAGAAACGTTTCAGAGTAAATGATGCTAATAGTTAGCCGTGTTAGCACAAGGCTAACTATTAGCATCCCTTTCTACGTTTCTCTTCTATATCGTCCGACTCCGTTTGACTGATTTCAGTCTGGACGACGACTCGACGACTCGATGAGCTTCAAACAAACGTTCAAGCAGGGTAATGTAGTTTTATAAGAGTTGATGGGAACTACAGAGTCACAGCTGAACGTTAGCGTTAGCTTAGCTTCATCACACCTCCTCCTGGTGTTCACTTCAGTTTCCATGGTAACAGATTCCCAGAGTTCAGTGCTTCTGCAGAAATCATCATGAACGATCAACAGTCGGAGTATTGATCACTTCTACAACATATCAGACACATATCAGCTGCGTATTGATCAGCTGCGTATTGATCAGCTGCGTATTGATCAGCAGAGATCACATGTTCAGTTACCTCTCATTTCCTTTACTCATTTTATTTAAAGGAGCAGTATGAAACATCTGTCAGCAGAAATGGGATATTATATTATACTATAATAATCATAATATTATATTAAAGTATAATAATAATAATAATAATATATTATATAGTATAATAATAATAATAATAATAATAATATATTATATTATAGTATAATAATAATATATTATATTATAGTATAATAATAATAATATATTATATTATAGTATAATAATAATATATTATATTATAGTATAATAATAATAATATATTATATTATAGTATAATAATAATAATAATATATTATATTATAGTATAATAATAATAATAATAATATATTATATTATAGTATAATAATAATATATTATATTATAGTATAATAATAATATATTATATTATAGTATAATAATAATAATATATTATATTATAGTATAATAATAATAATAATATATTATAGTATAATAATAATAATAATAATAATATATTATAGTATAATAATAATATATTATATTATAGTATAATAATAATAATATATTATATTATAGTATAATAATAATAATAATAATTATATTATAGTATAATAATAATGAGCGTTTCTACGTTGAGGTTTGGCGCTGCGCTCAGAGAGGTGTCAGTGATCTTCTGGATGTTTCACGCTGCTCCTTTAAAGAGGCTTCGTAGTTCATGTGTTTGTTTTGGAGCGCTGTGATGTCACTTCCTGTTAAAATGAGTTGTTTTTTATGAGTTTGTGCTGAAACGTGACAGAAACACAGAAACCTTCATTCATTTATTTATTTATTTATTATTTTCTTTAAACTATTGTTTCAAAGATCCTGCTGACTTTTTTTGCCGTTTGAATAAAAAGATTTTCAGATTAACACCGGTGTTCACCGCATGTCGCCGCCATCGCCGCCATTTATCACATCAGACTTGTTAATATGTGAATTCTTGTATAAATGAGTAAATGTACAATATTGTATAAGAATAACAAAACCAATAAAAACTTTGAAAACAGTTCATGTTTCTGTTTGATTGATCAGTTCTCAGAGTCTCATGTCCGGGACACGCCGGCACGCCGCCGGGACACACCGTGCACACATCCCTTAAACAGCGCAGCGTCCGTCAGCCTCGTTCCAAGAACTTTGTAGTTCTTTTGTTTGCTGAGTGAGTTCTTCTACTTCCTGTCTCCGAGGCCCACCTGCAGGGCGGTGAGACAGGAGAGACAGGAGACAGGTGAGACAGGTGAGTGAGGAGAAACAGGTGAGACAGGTGAGTGAGGAGAGACAGGTGAGACAGGAGAGACAGGTGAGACAGGAGAGAGGTGAGACAGGTGAGACAGGAGAGACAGGAGAGACAGGTGAGACAGGTGAGACAGGAGAGAGAGGTGAGCTTCGGTCAGCTTCAGTGAACTCTGAGCTGAGGAGGAAGCTGCTGCTGCTGCTGCTGCTTAACATCAAACCAATTAGCAGTAAGTCGGCCGATTAGAGGAGCAGCTGATCCGCTGCTAATTGGATCAGAACCAATCGGAGATTTAGGATGACGATCTGCTGCTCGCTCACATTCACACCTTTCTTCTTGTGGACCAGCGTGAAGGAGCCCGCTGCCCTTCTGACGGCTTTTATGTGAATATTTGGTTGTGATCTGATGGCAGACCCCTCGGCTCCCCCAGCGGTATGGACCGTCCTGACTCGCAGCTCGGCATTATGGGTCTGAAACCAGCAGTTCTGGCCGAGTCGCGTTCAGCTGCTTCTTTCTGGAACGGATTAAAACTCTGAAAGTCTGACGGATCCTCGAGTGCTCACCAGAGGAAAGCGTTTTCTCTTTGCTACCTGACGTTTAGTGTATTCCAGTCGAGTGTTCGGAACCACACCGAGAGGTTAAGATGCCGTTCATGCCGGTGAAGTTCAACCTGCAGAAGCGGGTGAAGCTGGCTCAGGGTCTGTGGATGATCTACTGGCTCTCGGTCATCGTGGGGATCCTCCTCTTCAGCCTCGGCATCTTCTTCAAGATCGAGCTGCGGAAGAGAAGCGAGCTGATGGACAACAACGAGAGCCACTTAGTGCCCAACCTGCTGATCCTGGTGGGCTTGTTGGCCTGCGGGGTCAACGCCTTCGGAGGAAAGGTGTGCCACGACTCTCTGGACCCCATCAAGTTCGCCAAGTGGAAGCCGATGCTGAAGCCGTACCTGCTGATGTGCTGCGGCTTCAACGCGCTGCTGCTGCTGACGGCGCTGCTCTGCTTCCTCATGCAGTTCGCCGTGTACCTGACGCTAGCCGAGGGCCTGAAGTACAGCATCAAGTTCTACAAGGACACGGACACGCCGGGACGCTGCTTCATGAAGAGGACGCTGGACATGACGCAGATCGAGTTCCGCTGCTGCGGCAACAACAACTTCAGGGACTGGTTCGAGGTGCAGTGGATCAGCAACCGCTACCTGGACATGAGCAACGACCTGGTCAAAGAGTGAGTACACGGACCCGACGCTGCACCCACCGATCGGCTAGAGCTGAAACACCGAGACGATTAATCAGAGAGAAACTGAGACTGATGTTTTATAGACCGAACGATTAATCAGCTAATCCAGAAATAATCTTTGGTTGCAGCTCTAGAATCTGTGAACGCTTCCACAGGTCTCACTGGTCGTTGAACAGTTTTATATTTAACTTATTTATTCACTGATGACGACATCCAACACTTTTTAGTTTTAATGTTCCCAGAAAGTTCACTTCAGTCTTCAGTTTCTCTGCTGAAGCCTGATTCAAGTCTCAACAGCTCACACTGTAAACGTTGGGAACTCAGCGAGCAACAGGGAGGTCTGGTAACGAGGTCAGTGGAGGATAAATGAGGGAATTAAGGAGGTAAAAGTTACCGTGCAGGAGGTCGATGTACCGGCTTCTCCTCTCTAAGTCTATAATCTGTCAGGATCTGATTTCCACCTTCGCTGCAGCTCACACGCCAGCTGACATGACAAGGTTAAACCGAACCAGCCCACCGAGGGAGTGCTCCATTCTCCCACCACAACACCCGACAAACACCCAACACCTTTCTGACAGAACATGTGATCGTTGAAAACATGCAGCCACAGGCTGAGCACGTCAGCCTGTGGCTGCAGGTCTGTGGTTGCAGGTCTGTGGCTGCAGGTCTGTGGTTGCAGATCTGTGGCTGCAGGTCTGTGGTTGCAGGTCTGTGGCTGCAGGTCTGTGGTGCAGATCTGTGGCTGCAGGTCTGTGGTTGCAGGTCTGTGGTGCAGATCTGTTGCTTCAGGTCTGTGGTTGCAGATCTGTGGCTGCAGGTCTGTGGTTGCAGGTCTATGGGTGCGGATCTTTAGTTGCAGGTCTGTGGGTACGGATCTTTAGTTGCAGGTCTGTGGGTGCGGATCTTTAGTTGCAGGTCTGTGGCTGCAAGTCTGTGGTTGCAGGTCTTTGGGTGGGGATCTTTAGTTGCAGGTCTGTAGTTGCAAGTCTGTGGCTGCAGATCTGTGGGTGCAGGTCTATGGCTTCAGATCTGTGGCTGCAGGTCTGTGGTTGCAGGTATTTGGTTGCGGATCTTTAGTTGCAGGTCTGTGGGTGCGGATCTTTAGTAGCAGATCTGTGGCTGCAGGTCTTCGGGTGCAGATCTATGGGTGAAGATCTTTAGTTGCAGATCTGTGATTGCGGGTCTGTTGGTGCAGATCTTTAGTTGCAGGTCTGTGGCTGGAGGTCTTTAGTTGCAGATGTGTGCCTGCACAGACCTTAAACCACAGACCTGGTACCTGGTACCTGGAAGGGGGTTCAGGAGGTTCAGGAGGTTGAGGAGGTTTCAGGAGGTTTAAGGGGGTTTCAAGAGGTTCAGGAGGTTTCAGGAAGTTTCAGGAGGTTTCAGGAGGTTCAGGAGGTTTCAGGAGGTTCAGGAGGTTCAGGGGGTTCAGGAGGTTCAGGAGGTTCAGGAGGTTTCAGGAGGTTTCGGGAGGTTTCGGGAGGTTTCAGGAGGTTTCAGGAGATTGAGGAGGTTTCAGGAGGTTCGGGAGGTTTCAGGAGGTTGAGGAGGTTTCAGGAGGTTTCAGGAGGTTTCAGGGGGTTCAGGAGGTTCAGGAGGTTGAGGAGGTTGAGGAGGTTTCAGGGGGTTCAGGAGGTTCAGGGGGTTCAGGAGGTTGAGGAGGTTGAGGAGGTTTCAGGGGGTTCAGGAGGTTCAGGGGTTCAGGAGGTTGAGGAGGTTGAGGAGGTTGAGGAGGTTTCAGGGGGTTCAGGAGGTTCAGGAGGTTCAGGGGGTTCAGGAGGTTGAGGAGGTTTCAGGAGGTTTCAGGAAGTTTCAGGGGGTTTTAGGAGGTTCAGGAGGTTTCAGGAGGTTCAGGAGGTTTTGGTAGGTTTCAGGAAGTTCAGGAGGTTTCAGGAGGTTTCAGGAGGTTCAGGAGGTTTCAGGAAGTTTCAGGAGGTTTCAGGAGGTTCAGGAGGTTTCAGGAGGTTCAGGAAGTTTCAGGAGGATTCAGGAGGTTCAGGAGGTTCAGGAAGTTTCAGGAGGATTCAGGAGGTTCAGGAGGTTTCAGGAAGGTTCAGGAGGTTTCAGGAGGTTTCATGAGGTTTCGGGAGGTTTCAGGGGGTTCAGGAGGTTTCAGGAGGTTTCAGGAGGTTTCAGGGAATTCAGGAGGTTTCAGGAGGTTTCAGGAGGTTTCAGGAGATTTCAGGAGCTTCAGGAGATTCAGTGAGTCTGGGGGTCTGTGACCTCCCTCCAGACTCCAGTGAACTAACTGTGCCTGTCTTCATCCTCAGTCGTGTCCTCAGTAACGTGGAGGGGAAGTACCTGATGGACAGCGTCCCATTCAGCTGCTGTAACCCCGGATCTCCTCGACCCTGCATCCAGCACCACCTGACCAATAACTCCGCCCACTACGACTACGACCACCGCATCGAGGAGCTCAACATCTGGTCCCGGGGCTGCCGCGAGGCCCTCTTCTCCTACTTCAGCAGCATGATGAACAGCATCGGAGTCCTCATCCTCGCCACCATCATCCTGGAGGTAAGGCTCCGCTTCAGCCAATCAGCATCCAGCCTGAGCCACGCTGTCTCTTAAAGGAACAGTCCGACATTTAGAGGAAGAGTCCACGAAATGTTCGACTGTTCCTTTAAGAGTTTAGAGAGAGGAACCTCAGCGCAGCCGGATCAACCGGTCTGAGTTCTGATGATCAACCGGTCTGAGTTCTGGCTGATCAACCGGTCTGAGTTCTGATGATCAACCGGTCTGAGTTCTGACTGATCAACCGGTCTGAGTTCTGATGATCAACCGGTCTGAGTTCTGGCTGATCAACCGGTCTGAGTTCTGACTGATCAACCGGTCCGAGTTCTGACTGATCAACCGGTCTGAGTTCTGATGATCAACCGGTCTGAGTTCTGATGATCAACCGGTCTGAGTTCTGATGATCAACCGGTCTGAGTTCTGACTGATCAACCGGTCTGAGTTCTGACTGATCAACCGGTCTGAGTTCTGACTGATCAACCGGTCTGAGTTCTAACTGATCAACCGGTCTGAGTTCTGATGATCAACCGGTCTGAGTTCTAACTGATCAACCGATCTGAGTTCTGGCTGATCAACCGGTCTGAGTTCTGATGATCAACCGGTCTGAGTTCTGATGATCAACCGGTCTGAGTTCTAACTGATCAACCGGTCTGAGTTCTAACTGATCAACCGGTCTGAGTTCTGACTGATCAACCGGTCTGAGTTCTGATGATCAACCGGTCTGAGTTCTAACTGATCAACCGGTCTGAGTTCTGATGATCAACCGGTCTGAGTTCTGATGATCAACCGGTCTGAGTTCTGATGATCAACCGGTCTGAGTTCTGACTGATCAACCGGTCTGAGTTCTGACTGATCAACCGGTCTGAGTTCTGATGATCAACCGGTCTGAGTTCTAACTGATCAACCGGTCTGAGTTCTGATGATCAACCGGTCTGAGTTCTGATGATCAACCGGTCTGAGTTCTGATGATCAACCGGTCTGAGTTCTAACTGATCAACCGGTCTGAGTTCTGACTGATCAACCGGTCTGAGTTCTAACTGATCAACCGATCTGAGTTCTGGCTGATAAACCGGTCTGAGTTCTGATGATCAACCGGTCTGAGTTCTGATGATCAACCGGTCTGAGTTCTGATGATCAACCGGTCTGAGTTCTGATGATCAACCGATCTGAGTTCTAACTGATCAACCGGTCTGAGTTCTGACTGATCAACCGGTCTGAGTTCTGATGATCAACCGGTCTGAGTTCTGACTGATCAACCGGTCTGAGTTCTGGCTGATAAACCGGTCTGAGTTCTGATGATCAACCGGTCTGAGTTCTAACTGATCAACCGGTCTGAGTTCTGACTGATCAACCGGTCTGAGTTCTGATGATCAACCGGTCTGAGTTCTAACTGATCAACCGATCTGAGTTCTGGCTGATAAACCGGTCTGAGTTCTGATGATCAACCGGTCTGAGTTCTGATGATCAACCGGTCTGAGTTCTGATGATCAACCGATCTGAGTTCTGACTGATCAACCGGTCTGAGTTCTGACTGATCAACCGGTCTGAGTTCTGATGATCAACCGGTCTGAGTTCTGATGATCAACCGGTCTGAGTTCTGGCTGATAAACCGGTCTGAGTTCTGATGATCAACCGGTCTGAGTTCTGATGATCAACCGGTCTGAGTTCTGATGATCAACCGATCTGAGTTCTAACTGATCAACCGGTCTGAGTTCTGACTGATCAACCGGTCTGAGTTCTGATGATCAACCGGTCTGAGTTCTGATGATCAACCGGTCTGAGTTCTGATGATCAACCGGTCTGAGTTCTAACTGATCAACCGGTCTGAGTTCTAACTGATCAACCGGTCTGAGTTCTGACTGATCAACCGGTCTGAGTTCTGATGATCAACCGGTCTGAGTTCTGACTGATCAACCGGTCTGAGTTCTAACTGATCAACCGGTCTGAGTTCTAACTGATCAACCGGTCTGAGTTCTAACTGATCAACCGGTCTGAGTTCTAACTGATCAACCGGTCTGAGTTCTAACTGATCAACCGGTCTGAGTTCTGATGATCAACCGGTCTGAGTTCTGATGATCAACCGGTCTGAGTTCTGATGATCAACCGGTCTGAGTTCTAACTGATCAACCGGTCTGAGTTCTAACTGATCAACCGGTCTGAGTTCTGACTGATGACAGTTGTACATGAAACAGGTAATCTCATGTCCCTCCGGTGTCCTCCGGTGCTCCTAACGGTATCTGCAAGATGTCACAGACCAAGGAAAACAAGCAGTCAGAGCTGATCTGAGGTCTGCTGTCCAGCTGCCGTCTATGAGAGCCGGCTGTCAATCACTCTAAACTCCGACCAAACGGTGAAACTAGGCAGCGCTGATCAGATATGAATCAATATTCTGTTACTGTAATGCCTATTCCTCTCCTCAGATGTTCTCAGAATCGTCTTGTAGTGCACGGTTTAGCTGGAACATCTGGTGAAGGAACGCCAAGTTCTGGTCACATGACCAGATCTCAGCCAATAGGAACGCTCTCTCTCCTGAAATGACCTGTGATTGGTCAAAGTCTCCCGTCACGGGCCAGATGTTCTAAATCCTGTAAACAGAGCCATGAGGAGGAGCAGAAGTCTAGTTTTCTCTCAGAACACTTGAATTACAATATGCTGAAAGGTTATTATGGGATGTCTGCTCAATGATGCCAAAGATATACTGACTACTGAATTAATCAACCAATGAGACGCCTGTTGGGTTCTTTCCTTCATTGTTCTTCTTCTTGTTCTTGTTCTTGTTCTTGTTCTTCTTTTTCTTCTTGTTCTTGTTCTTGTTCTTGTTCTTGTTATTCTTGTTCTTCTTGTTCTTCTTCTTGTTCTTGTTCTTCTTCTTCTTCTTCTTCTTGTTCTTCTTGTTCTTCTTCTTTTTCTTCTTGTTCTTGTTCTTGTTCTTGTTCTTCTTGTTCTTGTTCTTGTTCTTGTTCTTGTTCTTGTTCTTGTTCTTGTTCTTGTTCTTGTTCTTCTTGTTCTTGTTCTTGTTCTTGTTCTTCTTGTTCTTCATTGTTCTTGTTCTTGTTCTTGTTCTTGTTCTTCTTCTTCTTCTTGTTCTTCTTCTTTTTCTTCTTGTTCTTGTTCTTGTTCTTGTTCTTGTTCTTCTTGTTCTTGTTCTTGTTCTTGTTCTTGTTCTTGTTCTTCTTCTTGTTCTTCTTGTTCTTCTTGTTCTTCTTGTTCTTCTTCTTCTTCTTGTTCTTCTTCTTTTTCTTCTTGTTCTTGTTCTTGTTCTTGTTCTTGTTCTTGTTCTTGTTCTTGTTCTTCTTGTTCTTGTTCTTCTTCTGTAAAAGAGCGTAAAGTATTTGCATCTTATTCTGTGTTCAACTGAAGCATTTCAGAATTCGCCAACGTTCTTTACGAGAACTGGTTGTTTTGTCACCAAACTTCTCCCTCTGATGTCATCATGATGATGTAATGAGAGCGTTTGGTTGGACAGGAGGGGCGGGGGGGCGGGGCTGATCAGGTCTGAGACGTTCTCCTGGAGCTGGACGCAAGACCAGTTCTCTTCTTAAGATTCAAAAACTAAAACACAATAAATGAACCTTAAATGCAGGTTAACAGTATAACTGATTAGCGTTAGCACTGATTAGCGTTAGCACTGAAGGAGCTCTGCAGGCTGCACACTCCAGACTAGATCTAAAATCTGACCCGGGGTCAGTGGTTCAGATATATAGATCTAGAATCTGATCCGGGGTCAGTGGTTCAGATATATAGATCTAGAATCTGACCCGGGGTCAGTGGTTCAGATATATAGATCTAGAATCTGACCCGGGGTCAGTGGTTCAGATATATAGATCTAGAATCTGACCCAGGCTCAGTGGTTCAGATATATAGATCTAGAATCTGACCCGGGGTCAGTGGTTCAGATATATAGATCTAGAATCTGACCCGGGGTCAGTGGTTCAGATATATAGATCTAGAATCTGACCCGGGGTCAGTGGTTCAGATATATAGATCTAGAATCTGACCCGGGGTCAGTGGTTCAGATATATAGATCTAGAATCTGACCCGGTGTCAGTGGTTCTATAAATAGATTGTTTCTCCGGTTGGAGTTGACTCGGCGGCGGTGTGCTAAGCCGCCGAGCGGTGGTCAGGCTCACAGAGGATCAGGAACTATTCTGGGGGGGTTAATCTGCAGCAGCACCAGCAGCAGGTTGCATTCTGGGAAAATCAGATGAGCGACAGTAGCTGATGTGGGTCAAAACAACAGCTTCGACCTGAATCGCTACACCAGGCGGCGGATTTACCAACAACACGGTGAACTCAGTCACATCTTTACTGCTGCTGCTGGTCTCAGGTCTGTGACCAATCAGCAACCTCCTCCACAGTCTGTGACCAATCAGCAGCCTTCAGTCTTTGGACTGTGGGAGGAAACCTGAGAACCCGGAGTAAACCCACACTAACCTGCATGTCTTTGGACTGTGGGAGGAAACCTGAGAACCCGGAGTAAACCCACACTAACCTGCATGTCTTTGGACTGTGGGAGGAAACCTGAGAACCCGGAGTAAACCCACGCTAACCTGCATGTCTTTGGACTGTGGGAGGAAACCTGAGAACCAGAGTAAACCCACGCTAACCTGCATGTCTTTGGACTGTGGGAGGAAACCTGAGAACCCGGAGTAAACCAGCGCTAACCTGCATGTCTTTGGACTGTGGGAGGAAACCTGAGAACCCGGAGTAAACCCACGCTAACCTGCATGTCTTTGGACTGTGGGAGGAAACCTGAGAACCCGGAGTAAACCCACGCTAACCTGCATGTCTTTAGACGGTAAGGAAACCTGAGTACCGGAGTAAACCCACGCTAACCTGCATGTCTTTGGACTGTGGGAGGAAACCTGAGAACCAGAGTAAACCCACGCTAACCTGCATGTCTTTGGACTGTGGGAGGAAACCTGAGAACCCGGAGTAAACCAGCGCTAACCTGCATGTCTTTGGACTGTGGGAGGAAACCTGAGAACCCGGAGTAAACCCACGCTAACCTGCATGTCTTTGGACTGTGGGAGGAAACCTGAGAACCCGGAGTAAACCAGCGCTAACCTGCATGTCTTTGGACTGTGGGAGGAAACCTGAGAACCCGGAGTAAACCCACGCTAACCTGCATGTCTTTGGACGGTGGGAGGAAACCTGAGTACCAGAGTAAACCCACGCTAACCTGCATGTCTTTGGACTGTGGGAGGAAACCTGAGAACCCGGAGTAAACCAGCGCTAACCTGCATGTCTTTGGACTGTGGGAGGAAACCTGAGAACCCGGAGTAAACCCACGCTAACCTGCATGTCTTTGGACTGTGGGAGGAAACCTGAGAACCAGGAGTAAACCCACGCTAACCTGCATGTCTTTGGACTGTGGGAGGAAACCTGAGAACCCGGAGTAAACCCACGCTAACCTGCATGTCTTTGGACTGTGGGAGGAAACCTGAGAACCCGGAGTAAACCCACGCTAACCTGCATGTCTTTGGACTGTGGGAGGAAACCTGAGAACCCGGAGTAAACCCACGCTAACCTGCATGTCTTTAGACTGTGGGAGGAAACCTGAGAACCGGAGTAAACCCACGCTAACCTGCATGTCTTTGGACTGTGGGAGGAAACCTGAGAACCCGGAGTAAACCCACGCTAACCTGCATGTCTTTGGACTGTGGGAGGAAACCTGAGAACCGGAGTAAACCCACGCTAACCTGCATGTCTTTGGACTGTGGGAGGAAACCTGAGAACCCGGAGTAAACCCACACTAACCTGCATGTCTTTGGACTGTGGGAGGAAACCTGAGAACCCGGAGTAAACCCACACTAACCTGCATGTCTTTGGACTGTGGGAGGAAACCTGAGAACCCGGAGTAAACCCACGCTAACCTGCATGTCTTTGGACTGTGGAGGAAACCTGAGAACCGGAGTAAACCCACACTAACCTGCATGTCTTTGGACTGTGGGAGGAAACCTGAGAACCGGAGTAAACCCACACTAACCTGCATGTCTTTGGACTGTGGGAGGAAACCTGAGAACCCGGAGTAAACCCACACTAACCTGCATGTCTTTGGACTGTGGGAGGAAACCTGAGAACCCGGAGTAAACCCACGCTAACCTGCATGTCTTTGGACTGTGGGAGGAAACCTGAGAACCCGGAGTAAACCCACACTAACCTGCATGTCTTTGGACTGTGGGAGGAAACCTGAGAACCGGAGTAAACCCACGCTAACCTGCATGTCTTTAGACTGTGGGAGGAAACCTGAGGACCGGAGTAAACCCACACTAACCTGCATGTCTTTGGACTGTGGGAGGAAACCTGAGAACCCGGAGTAAACCCACACTAACCTGCATGTCTTTGGACTGTGGGAGGAAACCTGAGAACCTGGAGTAAACCCACGCTAACCTGCACGTCTTTGGACTGTGGGAGGAAACCTGAGAACCAGAGTAAACCCACACTAACCTGCATGTCTTTGGACTGTGGGAGGAAACCTGAGAACCCGGAGTAAACCCACACTAACCTGCATGTCTTTGGACTGTGGGAGGAAACCTGAGAACCCGGAGTAAACCCACACTAACCTGCATGTCTTTGGACTGTGGGAGGAAACCTGAGAACCGGAGTAAACCCACACTAACCTGCATGTCTTTGGACTGTGGGAGGAAACCGGAGAACTCGGAGTAAACCCACACTAACCTTCATGTCTTTGGACTGTGGGAGGAAACCTGAGAACCCGGAGTAAACCCACCCTAACCTGCATGTCTTTGGACTGTGGGAGGAAACCTGAGAACCCGGAGTAAACCCACGCTAACCTGCATGTCTTTGGACTGTGGGAGGAAACCGGAGAACCCGGAGTAAACCCACACTAACCTGCATGTCTTTCTTGGAGGAAGCCGGAGAACCCGGAGTAAACCCACACTAACCTGCATGTCTTTGGACTGTGGGAGGAAACCTGAGAACCGGAGTAAACCCACACTAACCTGCATGTCTTTGGACTGTGGGAGGAAACCTGAGAACCCGGAGTAAACCCACACTAACCTGCATGTCTTTGGACTGTGGGAGGAAACCTGAGAACCCGGAGTAAACCCACACTAACCTGCATGTCTTTGGACTGTGGGAGGAAACCTGAGAACCCGGAGTAAACCCACGCTAACCTGCATGTCTTTAGGACTGTGGGAGGAAACCTGAGAACCGGAGTAAACCCACGCTAACCTGCATGTCTTTGGACTGTGGGAGGAAACCTGAGAACCGGAGTAAACCCACACTAACCTGCATGTCTTTGGACTGTGGGAGGAAACCTGAGAACCGGAGTAAACCCACACTAACCTGCATGTCTTTGGACTGTGGGAGGAAACCTGAGAACCAGGAGTAAACCCACACTAACCTGCATGTCTTTGGACTGTGGGAGGAAACCTGAGAACCCGGAGTAAACCCACCCTAACCTTCATGTCTTTGGACTGTGGGAGGAAACCTGAGAACCCGGAGTAAACCCACACTAACCTGCATGTCTTTGGACTGTGGGAGGAAACCTGAGAACCCGGAGTAAACCCACACTAACCTGCATGTCTTTGGACTGTGGGAGGAAACCTGAGAACCCGGAGTAAACCCACCCTAACCTGCATGTCTTTGGACTGTGGGAGGAAACCTGAGAACCAGGAGTAAACCCACGCTAACCTGCATGTCTTTGGACTGTGGGAGGAAACCTGAGAACCCGGAGTAAACCCACACTAACCTGCATGTCTTTGGACTGTGGGAGGAAACCTGAGAACCCGGAGTAAACCCACACTAACCTGCATGTCTTTGGACTGTGGGAGGAAACCTGAGAACCCGGAGTAAACCCACACTAACCTGCATGTCTTTGGACTGTGGAGGAAACCTGAGAACCGGAGTAAACCCACACTAACCTGCATGTCTTTGGACTGTGGGAGGAAACCTGAGAACCGGAGTAAACCCACGCTAACCTGCATGTCTTTGGACTGTGGGAGGAAACCTGAGAACCCGGAGTAAACCCACACTAACCTGCATGTCTTTGGACTGTGGGAGGAAACCTGAGAACCGGAGTAAACCCACACTAACCTGCATGTCTTTGGACTGTGGGAGGAAACCTGAGAACCCGGAGTAAACCCACACTAACCTGCATGTCTTTGGACTGTGGGAGGAAACCTGAGAACCAGGAGTAAACCCACACTAACCTGCATGTCTTTGGACTGTGGGAGGAAACCTGAGAACCGGAGTAAACCCACACTAACCTGCATGTCTTTGGACTGTGGGAGGAAACCTGAGAACCCGGAGTAAACCCACACTAACCTGCATGTCTTTGGACTGTGGGAGGAAACCTGAGAACCTGGAGTAAACCCACACAAGCCTGCAAGTCTTTGGACTGTGGGAGGAAACCTAAGAACCGGAGACAACCCACGCTATCCTGCATGTCTTTGGACTGTGGGAGGAAACCTGAGAACCCGGAGTAAACCCACACTAACCTGCATGTCTTTGGACTGTGGGAGGAAACCTGAGAACCCGGAGTAAACCCACGCTAACCTGCATGTCTTTGGACTGTGGGAGGAAACCGGAGAACCGGAGTAAACCCACGCTAACCTGCATGTCTTTGGACTGTGGGAGGAAACCTGAGAACCCGGAGTAAACCCACGCTAACCTGCATGTCTTTGGACTGTGGGAGGAAACCTGAGAACCCGGAGTAAACCCACACTAACCTGCATGTCTTTGGACTGTGGGAGGAAACCTGAGAACCCGGAGTAAACCCACACTAACCTGCATGTCTTTGGAGTGCGGGAGGAAACCTGAGAACCGGAGTAAACCCACGCTAACCTGCATGTCTTTAGAACTGTGGAAGGAAACCTGAGTAACCGGAGTAAACCCACGCTAACCTGCATGTCTTTGGACTGTGGGAGGAAACCTGAGGAACCTGGAGTAAACCCACGCTAACCTGCATGTCTTTGGACTGTGGGAGGAAACCTGAGAACCCGGAGTAAACCCACGCTAACCTGCATGTCTTTGGACTGTGGGAGGAAACCTGAGAACCGGAGTAAACCCGCACTAACCTGCATGTCTTTGGACTGTGGGAGGAAACCTGAGAACCCGGAGTAAACCCACGCTAACCTGCATGTCTTTGGACGGTGGGAGGAAACCTGAGTACCAGAGTAAACCCACGCTAACCTGCATGTCTTTGGACTGTGGGAGGAAACCTGAGAACCCGGAGTAAACCCACGCTAACCTGCATGTCTTTGGACTGTGGGAGGAAACCTGAGAACCCGGAGTAAACCCACGCTAACCTGCATGTCTTTAGACGGTGGGAGGAAACCTGAGTACCGGAGTAAACCCACGCTAACCTGCATGTCTTTAGACGGTAAGGAAACCTGAGTACCGGAGTAAACCCACGCAAACCTGCATGTCTTTGGACGGTGGGAGGAAACCTGAGGACCTGGAGTAAACCCACGCTAACCTGCATGTCTTTGGACTGTGGGAGGAAACCAGAGAACCCGGAGTAAACCCACGCTAACCTGCATGTCTTTGGTCTGTGGGAGGAAACCTGAGAACCGGAGTAAACCCGCACTAACCTGCATGTCTTTGGACTGTGGGAGGAAACCTGAGAACCCGGAGTAAACCCACGCTAACCTGCATGTCTTTGGACCGTGGGAGGAAACCTGAGTACCAGAGTAAACCCACGCTAACCTGCATGTCTTTGGACTGTGGGAGGAAACCTGAGAACCTGGAGTAAACCCACGCTAACCTGCATGTCTTTGGACGGTGGGAGGAAACCTGAGAACCAGAGTAAACCCACGCTAACCTGCATGTCTTTGGACTGTGGGAGGAAACCTGAGAACCTGGAGTAAACCCACGCTAACCTGCATGTCTTTGGACTGTGGGAGGAAACCTGAGAACCGGAGTAAACCCACGCTAACCTGCATGTCTTTGGCGTGTGGGAGGAAACCTGAGAACCCGGAGTAAACCCACGCTAACCTGCATGTCTTTGGACTGTGGGAAGAAACCTGAGAACCGGAGTAAACCCACACTAACCTGCATGTCTTTGGACTGTGGGAGGAAACCTGAGAACTGGAGTAAACCCACGCTAACCTGCATGTCTTTGGACTGTGGGAGGAAACCTGAGTACCGGAGTAAACCCACACTAACCTGCATGTCTTTGGACTGTGGGAAGAAACGTGAGAACCGGAGTAAACCCGCACTAACCTGCATGTCTTTGGACTGTGGGAGGAAACCTGAGAACTGGAGTAAACCCACGCTAACCTGCATGTCTTTGGACTGTGGGAGGAAACCTGAGTACCGGAGTAAACCCACACTAACCTGCATGTCTTTGGACTGTGAGAGGAAACCTGAGAACTGGAGTAAACCCACACTAACACAGGGAGAACATGATAACTCCACACAGAAGGACCTGCTGATCTGGAGGACACATGATCAAAACATCCATATTAGCCACAACACAATAATGCTATGACATGATATACGTGATATACTGTATATCTGATATATATATATATATATATATATACTAACCCTGTGTGTGTGTGTGTGTGTGTGTGTGTGTGTGTGTGTGTGTGTGCCAGTCGGCGGACATGGCAGGGTTGAAGTACCTGACCACGGCCCTGGAGACGATGGAGGACCCGGAGAACCCGGAGTGTGAAAGTGACGGCTGGCTGCTGGAGAAAGGCGTGAAGGAGACGTTCGGCGAGATGTTCGCCAAGCTGAAGACGCTGGGGAAGAGCAACCAGGTGGACGAGGGCGGGGACGCACCTGAGGCTGCCACCTGAGAGCCCCGCCCGCCACCACACAGGACTCAGGTCTCCAACACCGTCTGTACACGTGTTACAATACTACACACACACACACACACACACACACACACACACACACACACACACACACACACACACACACACACACACACACACACACACACACACACACACACACACACACACACGTTCAAAGTGAACAAGTCATTATTTAATTATTGTGATTGTTGATATTTTTTCCATACGGTGTAAATATGTTGAACAGAGTTTATTTTTAATCAGGAGGAACTAAAACCTGCTGCTGTAAATAAAACATCTGGGACGGGATTTAACGTTACACCCCCCCCCACCCCCCCGTTAATACTTCCTGTCAGACGCCATCAGGCCCGACCGATACATCACACCACTGCTCACTGCTCACCTCAGCTCATATCTGATTGATTGATTGATTGATTGATTGATTGATTGATTGACTAGTCCAGCAGACAGCAGCTTCTTGCCAAACATGTTTATGTGATGAACAGACGTCAATGAATGCATCGTTATCAGCTGTTTCTGGTCTCAGACCTGGACTATCGGTCAGGTTCTGGTCTCAGTCTCAGACCTGGAGTATCGGTCGGGTTCTGGTCTCTACCGGCGGACACGCTTGGTTGACATGGAAACAGACGGCCACAACATCCAAAATCCACAGAGGTGCTCAGCCTCCACTGCTGAGCAGCAGGAGGTATATACAGAGGTATGTAGAGGTATATACGGAGGTATGTAGAGGTATATACGGAGGTATGTAGAGGCATATATGGAGGTATGTAGAGGCATATACGGAGGTATGTAGAGGTATATACGGAGGTATGTAGAGGTATATACGGAGGAATGTAGAGGTATATACGGAGGTATGTATATACGGAGGTATGTAGAGGTATATACGGAGGTATGTAGAGGTATATACGGAGGTATGTATATACGGAGGTATGTAGAGGTATGTACGGAGGTATGTGGAGGTATGTAGAGGTATATACGGAGGTATGTATATACGGAGGTATGTAGAGGTATATACGGAGGTATGTAGAGATATGTACGGAGGTATGTAGAGGTATATACGGAGGTATGTATATATGGTGGTATGTAGAGGTATATACGGAGGCATGTAGAGGTATATACGGTGGTATGTAGAGGTATATACGGAGGTATGTAGAGGTATATACGGAGGTATGTATATACGGAGGTATGTAGAGGTATACACGGAGGTATGTAGAGGTATATACGCAGCCAATAATGTTTATATAATTTGGACACGTCTTTCTAACTACGTCTAACACACGTCTTCTAACTTCTTTACTATCACACGGCGTGTTTTTTAAGGTTGGTCGATTAAGCTAGCTAACGTTAATGCTAACATTAGCACTAACATCGCTAACCTGAAGCACGTGATGGGTAGAGGACTGAGTCTGTGAGACAGAGTTCAGGGTGTGAATGACCCACGGTGGCCGTCTGGTTCCTGTCACAGCGACGCCGGTTCACACCTGAAACAGGAAGGTTTTTATACTCTAAACACACAGGTGTGAGATAACGTGTAGTGATTAAAGTGTCTAAAGAGAAGTTCAGTTGTAATATTTCTTCATGTTTCTGTGTTTTCTTTCTTTGTGATGATGATGAGAGTTGTGATGTTGTGGGTTGCTATGAGCTAGTAGTCGCTCCACGGAGTACCATAAAACCTCTAAACCATGAAACCAAACTGTCTGAATCGTCTGTTATCATCAACATTTTTTCTGGACATGGAAACACAAGAATATACAGGTATATATACAGGTATACACAGGTATATATACAGGTGTATACATGCTAGGAGCTAGTAGTCGCTCCACCGAGTACCGTAAAACCTCTCAACCATGAAACCAAACTGTCTGACTAGTCTGTTTTCATCAAAACTGTCTCTGGACATGGAAACACAAGAATATACACAGGTATACACAGGTTTACACAGGTTTATACAGGTGTATACAGGTTTATACAGGTGTATACAGGTTTATACAAGTGTATACAGGTTTATACAGGTATACACAGGTGTATACAGGTTTATACAGGTGTATACAGGTTTATACAGGTGTATACAGGTTTATACAAGTGTATACAGGTTTATACAGGTATACACAGGTGTATACAGGTTTATACAGGTGTATACAGGTTTATACAGGTGTATACAGGTTTATACAGGTATATATAGGTGTATACAGGTGTATACAGGTGTATACAGGTGTATACAGGTTTATACAGGTATACACAGGTGTACACAGGTTTACACAGGTGTACACAGGTTTACACAGGTGTATACAGGTTTATACAGGTGTATACAGGTTTATACAGGTGTATACAGGTTTATACCGGTGTATACAGGTGTATACAGGTTTATACAGGTGTATACAGGTTTATACAGGTGTATACAGGTGTATACAGGTGTATACAGGTGTATACAGGTTTATACAGGTGTATACAGGTTTATACAGGTGTATACAGGTGTATACAGGTGTATACAGGTGTATAAAGTTTTACAGTGACAGTGTTTTACAGTGCAGTGTTTTACAGTAACAGTGTTTTACAGTGACAGTGTTTCACAGTGACAGTGTTTTACAATGCAGTGTTTTACAGTGCAGTGTTTTATAATGCAGTGTTTTATAGTGCAGTGTTTTATAATGCAGTGTTTTACAGTAAGTGTTTTACAGTGCAGTGTTTTACAGTGACAGTGTCTTACAGTGCAGTGCTTTACAGTGACAGTGTTTTACAGTGCAGTGTTTTACAGTGACAGTGTTTTATAATGCAGTGTTTTATAGTGACAGTGTTTTACAGTGCAGTGTTTTACAGTGAGTGTTTTATAGTGACAGTGTTTTACAGTGACAGTGTTTTACAGTGACAGTGTTTTACAGTGCAGTGTTTTACAGTGCAGTGTTTTATAATGCAGTGTTTTATAATGCAGTGTTTTACAGCGACAGTGTTTTACAGTGCAGTGTTTTATAATGCAGTGTTTTATAATGCAGTGTTTTACAGTGCAGTGTTTTATAATGCAGTGTTTTATAATGCAGTGTTTTATAATGCAGTGTTTTACAGTGCAGTGTTTTACAGTGAGTGTTTTACAGTGACAGTGTTTTACAGTGCAGTGTTTTACGGTGCAGTGTTTTACGGTGCAGTGTTTTATAATGCAGTGTTTTACAGTGAATGTTTTACAGTTCAGTGTTTTTGTAGTACTTGTACTGTGTTGTACAGTGTGTTGTAGTATTAATACTGTGTTCTACAGCGTGTTGTAGTACTTGTACTGTGTTCTACAGTGTGTTGTAGTACTTGTACTGTGTTCTACAGCGTGTTGTAGTACTTGTACTGTATTCTACAGTGTGTTGTAGTACTTGTACTGTGTTCTACAGTGTGTTGTTGTATTAATACTGTGTTCTACAGTGTGTTGTAGTACTTGTACTGTGTTCTACAGCGTGTTGTAGTATTAATACTGTGTTCTACAGTGTGTTTTAGTACTTGTACTGTATTCTACAGTGTGTTGTAGTACTTGTACTGTGTTCTACAGTGTGTTGTAGTACTTGTACTGTGTTCTACAGTGTGTTGTAGTATTAATACTGTGTTGTACAGTGTGTTGTAGTATTAATACTGTGTTCTACAGCATGTTGTAGTATTAATACTGTGTTCTACAGTGTGTTGTAGTACTTGTACTGTGTTGTACAGTGTGTTGTAGTATTAATACTGTGTTCTACAGTGTCTTGTAGTACTTGTACTGTGTTGTACAGTGTGTTGTAGTATTAATACTGTGTTCTACAGTGTGTTGTAGTACTTGTACTGTGTTCTACAGTGTGTTGTAGTACTTGAACTGTGTTCTACAGTGTGTTGGTAGTACTTGTACTGTGTTCTACAGTGTGTTGTAGTACTTGTACTGTGTTGTACAGTGTGTTTTAGTATTAATACTGTGTTCTACAGTGTGTTGTAGTACTTGTACTGTGTTCTACAGTGTGTTGTAGTATTAATACTGTGTTCTACAGTGTGTTGTAGTACTTGTACTGTGTTCTACAGCGTGTTGTAGTACTTGTACTGTGTTCTACAGTGTGTTGTAGTACTTGTACTGTGTTGTACAGTGTGTTTTAGTATTAATACTGTGTTCTACAGTGTGTTGTAGTACTTGTACTGTGTTCTACAGTGTGTTGTAGTATTAATACTGTGTTCTACAGTGTGTTGTAGTACTTGTACTGTGTTCTACAGTGTGTTGTTGTACTTGTACTGTGTTCTACAGTGTGTTGTAGTACTTGTACTGTGTTCTACAGCGTGTTGTAGTATTAATACTGTGTTCTACAGTGTGTTGTAGTACTTGTACTGTGTTCTACAGTGTGTTGGTAGTACTTGTACTGTGTTCTACAGTGTGTTGTAGTACTTGTACTGTGTTGTACAGTGTGTTTTAGTATTAATACTGTGTTCTACAGTGTGTTGTAGTACTTGTACTGTGTTCTACAGCGTGTTGTAGTATTAATACTGTGTTCTACAGTGTGTTGTAGTACTTGTACTGTGTTCTACAGTGTGTTGTAGTACTTGTACTGTTTTGTACAGTGTGTTGTAGTACTTGTACTGTGTTGTACAGTGTGTTGTAGTATTAATACTGTGTTGTACAGTGTGTTTTAGTATTAATACTTTGTTCTACAGCATGTTGTTGTATTAATACTGCGTTCTACAGTGTCTTGTAGTACTTGTACTGTGTTGTACAGTGTGTTGTAGTATTAATACTGTGTTCTACAGTGTGTTGTAGTACTTGTACTGTGTTCTACAGTGTGTTGTAGTACTTGTACTGTGTTCTACAGTGTGTTGTAGTACTTGAACTGTGTTCTACAGTGTGTTGTAGTACTTGTACTGTGTTCTACAGTGTGTTGTTGTACTTGTACTGTGTTTTACAGTGTGTTGTAGTACTTGTACTGTGTTCTACAGTGTGTTGTTGTACTTGTACTGTGTTTTACAGTGTGTTGTAGTACTTGTACTGTGTTCTACAGTGTGTTGTTGTACTTGTACTGTGTTCTACAGTGTGTTGTAGTACTTGTACTGTGTTCTACAGTGTGTTGTTGTACTTGTACTGTGTTTTACAGTGTGTTGTAGTACTTGTACTGTGTTCTACAGTGTGTTGTAGTACTTGTACTGTGTTCTACAGTGTGTTGTAGTACTTGTACTGTGTTCTACAGTGTGTTGTAGTACTTGTACTGTGTTCTACAGTGTGTGACAGAGGGTGCAGGTGGTTAACCAGATCAACGGCGTTAATGAGATCAGAGGAACAGATTAACTCTGCTGATGTCATCTGAGGTTCAAGGACAGCCGGCCGTGACGCAGGAAGTCACCAGCGGGGGGTCCTTTAAAGGACAAGTTCACTGCTTTTATGACTTTATTAACATCTTTCCTCAGTCAGTCCATTCTGTCTGCAGCAGCAGAAGACGATGTTTCAAATAAAGTCAGGTGCAATAGGTATATAATTTATATATATTAACCTCTCCAGGAAGTGACTGTAGTTAAACTAGATTTTATATCTCATGTAGAACCACAGAGATCCTGCAGCTGCTCAACGGACCAATGACATGTCTCCTCACAGCCGGTTGCTAGGCAGAATTCAGATTAGTTCAGATCGTCTAAGAGTTCATTAGGACTAAATCAGGCTAAGCCTCCGAGTCAGGAAAGAACACATAGTGTAAAATGCCACCGGATGTAGTATAGTAGGACATCCTGGTATTCTTGGCATATTTTATTTGACGTACAATGTGTTGGGACATGATAAAACTTTTTCTGGCATACTAAATACTACGGTGGTATGGGTATTGGGACACACAGGTAGTATAGTATGGCATAATAAATAATAATATAGTATAACATAAGAATTCATAATATAGTACATCATAAAAAGTTATAGTATATGTCGAAAAATTTCATGAAAAATTGATAATTTTTTTTGACATACTATACTATAACTTTTTTTCTGGATACTATCCAATGACTTTTTTTTCAACATAATATACTTTGACTTTGTACCATTCTTTTGACATTCCATGATTTGTGATTTCAGACTGGTAGATAACTGGTTGGAATACTGGAGGTTGTGGGTTCGATCTTTATGTGACACAGTCTGTTTTCAGGTCTAACTTCTAATGACCAAGTCAAATATACCGAGAGAACAGTCCTCAGTGCGTGTGGCATTGATGGCTTGGTTGCTAAATTCCCGGTTCTGGCTGCGGCAGAGCAGGGGTTCCATCCCCACCCTCACATCGATGCCCGGTGCCTGACACTGGAGTGAGACAAAGCGTCTCCTCCCGGGGTTTACCAGAGATAACACTGGGGGGTTATGCAACAGGGAAACACAGATTGATACAGATTTGACTGTGTAACTGGAAAAGAAAAAAATATTAGTACATGAAACCAATAACCAATAAACCGTAAGTATTTTTAGGAGTGGTTGGCTGCTGCAGTGGGCTGTTGTAAACCCTCACCCTAACCCAGTGACCTGCTGTAAACCCTAACCCTGACCCAGTGACCTGCTGTAAACCCTCACCCTAACCCAGTGACCTGCTGTACGTCCAAATTTTTCAACATACTATACTATGACTTTTTTTAATGAAATTGTTTGACATACTATACTATGACTTTTTTTCATGAAATTTTACGACATACTATACTATGACTTTTTTTCATGAAATTTTTCAACATACTATACCATGACTATTTTTGGTGAAATTTTACGACATACTATGAATTTTTTTCATAACATTTTTCGACATACTATACTATGACTTTTTTTGGTGAAATTGTTTGACATACTATACTTTGACTTTTTTTGGTGAAATTTTACGACATACTATACTATGACTTTTTTTTAAAGAAATTGTTCGACATACTATACTATGACTTTTTTTCATGAAATTTTTTGACATACTATACTATGACTTTTTTTTAAAGAAATTGTTCGACATACTATACTATGACTTTTTTTTAAAAAGATTGTTCGACATACTATACCATGACTTTTTTTCATAACATTTTTCGACATACTATACGATGACTTTTTTTTAAAGAAATTGTTCGACATACTATACTATGACTATTTTTGGTGAAATTTTACGACATACTATGACTTTTTTTCATAACATTTTTCGACATACTATACTATGACTTTTTTTTAATGAAATTGTTCAACATACTATACTATGACTTTTTTTAATGAAATTGTTCGACATACTAAACTATGACTTTTTTTCATGAAATTTTACGACATACTATACTATGACTTTTTTTCATGAAATTTTTCAACATACTATACTATGAATTTTTTTGGTGAAATTTTACAACATACTATACCATGACTTTTTTTCATAACATTTTTCGACATACTATACTATGACTTTTTTTAAAAAAAATTGTTCGACATACTATACCATGACTTTTTTTCATAACATTTTTCGACATACTATACTATGACTTTTTTTCGTGAAATTGTTCGACATACTATACTATGACTTTTTTTTTAAAGAAATTGTTCATCATACTATATTATGACTTTTTTTCATAACATTTTTCGACATACTATACTATGACTTTTTTTCATGAAATTGTTCGACATACTATACTATGACTTTTTTTTAATGAAATTGTTCAACATACTATACTATGACTTTTTTTAATGAAATTGTTCGACATACTAAACTATGACTTTTTTTCATGAAATTTTACGACATACTATACTATGACTTTTTTTCATGAAATTTTTCAACATACTATACTATGAATTTTTTTGGTGAAATTTTACAACATACTATACCATGACTTTTTTTCATAACATTTTTCGACATACTATACTATGACTTTTTTTAAAAAAAATTGTTCGACATACTATACCATGACTTTTTTTCATAACATTTTTCGACATACTATACTATGACTTTTTTTTAAAGAAATTGTTCGACATACTATACTATGACTTTTTTTTAAAGAAATTGTTCGACATACTATACCATGACTTTTTTTCATAACATTTTTCGACATACTATACTATGACTTTTTTTCATGAAATTGTTCGACATACTATACTATGACTTTTTTTGGTGAAATTTTAGGACCTACCATACTATGACTTTTTTTAAAGAAATTGTTCGACATACTATACTATGACTTTTTTTTAAAGAAATTGTTCGTCATACTATACTACGACTTTTTTTCATAACATTTTTCGACATACTATACTATGACTTTTTTTAAAGAAATTGTTCAACATACTATACTATGACTTTTTTTTAAAGAAATTGTTCGTCATACTATACTACGACTTTTTTTCATAACATTTTTCGACATACTATACTATGACTTTTTTTAAAGAAATTGTTCAACATACTATACTATGACTTTTTTTCATAACATTTTTCGACATACTATACTATGACTTTTTTTAATGAAATTTTATGACATACTATACTATGACTTTTTTTCATGAAATTGTTCGACATACTATACTATGACTTTTTTTCATAACATTTTTCGACATACTATACTATGACTTTTTTTCATGAAATTTTTCGACATACTATACTATGACTTTTTTTCATAACATTTTTCGACATACTATACTATGACTTTTTTTCATGAAATTTTTCGACATACTATACTATGACTTTTTTTCATGAAATTTTACGACATACTATACTATGACTTTTTTTGGTGAAATTTTACGACATACTATACTATGACTTTTTTTGGTGAAATTGTTCGACATACTATACTATGACTTTTTTTGGTGAAATTGTTCAACATACTATACTATGACTTTTTTTCATAACATTTTTCGACATACTATACTATGACTTTTTTTAAAGAAATTGTTCAACATACTATACTATGACTTTTTTTCATAACATTTTTCGACATACTATACTATGACTTTTTTTAATGAAATTTTATGACATACTATACTATGACTTTTTTTCATGAAATTTTTCGACATACTATACTATGACTTTTTTTCATGAAATTTTTCGACATACTATACTATGACTTTTTTTCATGAAATTTTTCGACATACTATACTATGACTTTTTTTCATGAAATTTTACGACATACTATACTATGACTTTTTTTGGTGAAATTTTACGACATACTATACTATGACTTTTTTTGGTGAAATTGTTCGACATACTATACTATGACTTTTTTTGGTGAAATTGTTCAACATACTATACTATGACTTTTTTTCATAACATTTTTCGACATACTATACTATGACTTTTTTTTAAAGAAATTGTTCGACATACTGTGACTTTTTTTTAATGAAATTTTATGGCATACTATACTATGACTTTTTTTCATGAAATTTTACGACATGTGTTACGTGCCTGCAGGGCCAGACAGGCCTGCAGAGCTTTTCTCCTGTGTTGTTCTGCCCCTCCCCCTTGTCTTGCAGGTGCTTCCAGGATCCAGAGTTAATGGAGGTGATTGGAGTCCACCTGTGCAGAGTTTGCCAGCTGCTGAGTGGCTCACTCTCATTCTATCCAGCCAATCGCCGTCGTGGGCTGCACATAAAAGAAGCACACTCTGGGCTGTCTCTCTCTCTCTCTGACTCATTTGTAATGAAGTATTTGAATTGTGAAGACACTTGTTTCCAGTGGGAAATTAAAGATATGGTTTGTGGTAAGGAGGTAGAGGGCATAGGTAAGTCTGGGGTACACTTTTGCACATAGGTTCTTTTCATGTCTAGAAACACTAGGTTTAGTGGTTGTTGCCAACCCCTGTATGTTTTGTAAACTGCTGTTTGTAGATAACTTAGTCAGCCTTTTGTTTGTTGTGTTTAAAGAAGACAGAGATTTAGTTAGGCCTAGTTTTGGTTTGTTAATTTTGATTATTTGGCACAACTATATTGTCCCTACCTCCACCACATTTGTGAACCTTCAGTTGTCCTTTAATAAACTGTTAATTTTTGAACATTCACTTTGACTCTGTTTAATTTGGTTGTTAAGTTATTGTTCCACTTTGTGGACGTAACAACTATACTATGACTTTTTTTGGTGAAATTTTACGACCTACTATACTATGACTTTTTTTTAAAGAAATTGTTCGACATACTATACTATGACTTTTTTTTAAAATTGTTCGACATACTATACTATGACTTTATTTCATGAAATTGTTCGACATACTATACTAAGACTTTTTTTTAATGAAATTTTATGACATGCTATACTATGACTTTTTTTTAAAGAAATTGTTCAACATACTATACTATGACTTTTTTTCATGAAATTGTTCGACATACTATACTATGACTTTTTTTTAATGAAATTGTTCAACATACTATACTATGACTTTTTTTAATGAAATTGTTCGACATACTAAACTATGACTTTTTTTCATGAAATTTTACGACATACTATACTATGACTTTTTTTCATGAAATTTTTCAACATACTATACTATGAATTTTTTTGGTGAAATTTTACAACATACTATACCATGACTTTTTTTCATAACATTTTTCGACATACTATACTATGACTTTTTTTAAAAAAAATTGTTCGACATACTATACCATGACTTTTTTTCATAACATTTTTCGACATACTATACTATGACTTTTTTTTAAAGAAATTGTTCGACATACTATACTATGACTTTTTTTTAAAGAAATTGTTCGACATACTATACCATGACTTTTTTTCATAACATTTTTCGACATACTATACTATGACTTTTTTTCATGAAATTTTTCAACATACTATACTATGACTTTTTTTGGTGAAATTTTTTGACCTACTATACTATGACTTTTTTTCAAGAAATCTTTCGACATTCTATACTATGACTTTTTTACATAAAATTTTTCGACATACTATACTACGACTTTTTTTCATAACATTTTTCGACATACTATACTATGACTTTTTTCAAGAAATTTTTCAACATACTATACTATGACTTTTTTACATAAAATTTTTCGACATACTATACTACGACTTTTTTTCATAAAATTTTTCGACATACTATACTATGACTTTTTTCATTATATTTTTCGACATACTATACTATGACTTTTTTACATAAAATTTTTCGACATACTATACTATGACTTTTTTCATGAAATTTTTCGACATACTATACTATGACTTTTTTTCATGAAATTGTTCGACATACTATACTATGACTTTTTTTCATGAAATTTTTCGACATACTATACTATGACTTTTTTTCATGAAATTTTTCGACATACTATACTATGACTTTTTTTCATGAAATTTTTCGACATACTATACTATGACTTTTTTTCATGAAATTTTTCGACATACTATACTATGACTTTTTTTCATGAAATTTTTCGACATACTATACTATGACTTTTTTTCATGAAATTTTACGACATACTATACTATGACTTTTTTATCATTAAATTTTTACGACATACTATACTATGACTTTTTTATCATTAAATTTTTCGACATACTATACTATGACTTTTTTTGATGAAATTTTTCGACATACTATACTATGACTTTTTTTCATAACATTTTTCGACATACTATACTATGACTTTTTTTAAAGAAATTGTTCAACATACTATACTATGACTTTTTTTCATAACATTTTTCGACATACTATACTATGACTTTTTTTAATGAAATTTTATGACATACTATACTATGACTTTTTTTCATGAAATTGTTCGACATACTATACTATGACTTTTTTTCATAACATTTTTCGACATACTATACTATGACTTTTTTTCATGAAATTTTTCGACATACTATACTATGACTTTTTTTCATGAAATTTTTCGACATACTATACTATGACTTTTTTTCATGAAATTTTACGACATACTATACTATGACTTTTTTTGGTGAAATTTTACGACATACTATACTATGACTTTTTTTGGTGAAATTGTTCGACATACTATACTATGACTTTTTTTGGTGAAATTGTTCAACATACTATACTATGACTTTTTTTCATAACATTTTTCGACATACTATACTATGACTTTTTTTTAAAGAAATTGTTCGACATACTGTGACTTTTTTTTAATGAAATTTTATGGCATACTATACTATGACTTTTTTTCATGAAATTTTACGACATGTGTTACGTGCCTGCAGGGCCAGACAGGCCTGCAGAGCTTTTCTCCTGTGTTGTTCTGCCCCTCCCCCTTGTCTTGCAGGTGCTTCCAGGATCCAGAGTTAATGGAGGTGATTGGAGTCCACCTGTGCAGAGTTTGCCAGCTGCTGAGTGGCTCACTCTCATTCTATCCAGCCAATCGCCGTCGTGGGCTGCACATAAAAGAAGCACACTCTGGGCTGTCTCTCTCTCTCTCTGACTCATTTGTAATGAAGTATTTGAATTGTGAAGACACTTGTTTCCAGTGGGAAATTAAAGATATGGTTTGTGGTAAGGAGGTAGAGGGCATAGGTAAGTCTGGGGTACACTTTTGCACATAGGTTCTTTTCATGTCTAGAAACACTAGGTTTAGTGGTTGTTGCCAACCCCTGTATGTTTTGTAAACTGCTGTTTGTAGATAACTTAGTCAGCCTTTTGTTTGTTGTGTTTAAAGAAGACAGAGATTTAGTTAGGCCTAGTTTTGGTTTGTTAATTTTGATTATTTGGCACAACTATATTGTCCCTACCTCCACCACATTTGTGAACCTTCAGTTGTCCTTTAATAAACTGTTAATTTTTGAACATTCACTTTGACTCTGTTTAATTTGGTTGTTAAGTTATTGTTCCACTTTGTGGACGTAACAACTATACTATGACTTTTTTTGGTGAAATTTTACGACCTACTATACTATGACTTTTTTTTAAAGAAATTGTTCGACATACTATACTATGACTTTTTTTTAAAATTGTTCGACATACTATACTATGACTTTATTTCATGAAATTGTTCGACATACTATACTAAGACTTTTTTTTAATGAAATTTTATGACATGCTATACTATGACTTTTTTTTAAAGAAATTGTTCAACATACTATACTATGACTTTTTTTCATAACATTTTTCGACATACTATACTATGACTTTTTTTCATGAAATTTTACGACATACTATGACTTTTTTTTAATGAAATTTTATGACATACTATACTATGACTTTTTTTCATGAAATTGTTCAACACACTATACTATGACTTTTTTTCATAACATTTTTCGACATACTATACTACTTTTTTTTTAAAGAAATTGTTCGACATACTATACTGACTTTTTTTCATAACATTTTTTTACATACTATACTATGACTTTTTTTCATGAAATTTTACGACATACTATACTATGACTTTTTTTCATGAAATTGTTCAACACACTATACTATGACTTTTTTTCATAACATTTTTCGACATACTATACTACGACTTTTTTTTTAAAGAAATTGTTCGACATACTATACTGACTTTTTTTCATAACATTTTTTTACATACTATACTATGACTTTTTTTCATGAAATTTTACGACATACTATACTATGACTTTTTTTTAATGAAGTTTTATGACATACTATACTATGACTTTTTTTTGTGAAATTTTACGACATACTGATGTGTATAAATCCACAGCTGAAAATTCATGTAAGGGTTTAATTCTGTTTAATAACCCAAACTGATGTCTAGAACACACTGAACTATACAGGAACATTTACACTGAACATCATCAACGTCTAACTGAGTGATCAGATGTTAGTGTGCCACACTGAGAAGGTCAAAGGCCAACTCTGTGATATCGAAGGCCAGATGCTCGCGTTTGGGGTCGACAGAGAACTCCGGGCCTCCTGATTGGCCGGTGGTGTTCCGGGTGGGTTTGAGAGCATCCAGGGTGGCGTAGATGACTCTGGCCCGCTGCTCCTCTGAGGGCGGGTCGGCCCAGCGGTAACGGGGCAGCGACGGCGAGCGGAGCAGGAAGTACACGGAAGACATGTAGACTTTAACAAAGTCCTGTTTTAAATATGACGAGTCTCTCTGCAACACACAGGAAGGAAGGAAGGAAGAGTTCAGTATGTACTGCTACACACACACACACACACACACACACACACACACACACACACACACACACACACACACACACACACACACACACACACACACACACACACACACACACACACACACACACACACACACACACACACTGACCCTCTGTGCTCTGCTCATGCTGCTCTCTGCCTCCAGCCAGGCAGTCTGAAAGAAAACACCAGATACTATTATTTAAACTCTGATGTTTGTAAATCCAATAATTTAAAAGCAGTGACGTGTTCATGATGTTCTTGCTATTTAACAGATGTGTAAGAGCCAAATTCAATAGTAGTTAAATATTATTTATTCATATTTTTTTTAGGGTTGTCAATCGATTAAAATACTTAATCCTGATTAATGACACGTTTTATCTGTTCTAAATGAACCTTAAAGGGAGATTAGTCCAGTATTTAATCCTTTTATCAACATGGGAGTGGACTAATATGCTGCTTTATGTAAATGTATGTATATATTTATTATTATAAATCAATTAACAACACAAATCAATAACAGATATTGATCCAGAAACCCTCACAGGTACTGCATTTAGCATAAAACAATATGCTCCAATCATAACATGTCAAACTGCAGCCCAACAGGCAACAACAGCTGTCAGTGTGTCAGTGTGCTGACTTGACTATGACTTGACCCAAACTGCATGTGATTATCATAAAGTGGGCATGTCTGTAAAGGGGAGACTCGTGGGTACCCATAGAACCCATTTACATTCACACATCTGGAGGTCAGAGGTCAAGGGACCCCTTTGAACATGGACATGACAGTTTTTTCTCGACTAAATTTAGCATTAACTTTGGAGCGTTATTTAACCTCCTTCATGAGCAGCTAGTCTGACATGGTTGGTACTGATGGATTCATCAGGTTTTATAGTTTACTATGGTACCAGTATCTTCACTCTAGCTTTTTCTCGGTGGAGGACACCGGAGGATGCCGGAGGAACACGATGTTTTTCAGATGACCTGTTTCATGCACTAGTGTCAGGATATAGAGTTTAATGAGATCTGCTCCATCTCTACCTCCTGCAGCTTTGAGGAGTTCTTAACCTAGAATTTAAAATCTAGATGCTGCTTGAAAAGCTTCTTAACTTCAGGAATGAGTTTCTGGAGGAAATGCAGAACACAACACATCAATAATGAAGAATTCATGTTTGTCATGAGAATGTGGATGGAGAACTGAACATTAGAGAATGAAGTCTCCCTACTGACCCTCAGAGCATCCAGCAGGTCTGGTTGGTCCAACAGACCGGGGAAGGTAGAGAGGACCGGACTGCAGATCAGATCTGAAACAAACAGAAACCTGAGCTCTAAATAACAACCAGGAATAGAAGAAGCACTGAAGGTGTGTGTTACCTGCATTCTGCACGGTGTTACCTGCATCCTGCACGGTGTTACCTGCATCCTGTATGGTGTTACCTGCATCCTGCACGGTGTTACTGCATCCTGTATGGTGTTACCTGCATCCTGTATGGTGTTGCCTGCACCCTGCACGGTGTTACCTGCGTTCTGCATGGTGTTACCTGCATTCTGAATGGTGTTACCTGCATTCTGCACGGTGTTACCTGCATTCTGCACGGTGTTACCTGCATTCTAAATGGTGTTACCTGCATCCTGCACGGTGTTACCTGCATTCTGCATGGTGTTACCTGCATTCTGCATGGTGTTACCTGCGTTCTAAATGGTGTTAACTGTGTTCTAAATGGTGTTACCTGCATCCTGCATGGTGTTACCTGCATTCTGCATGGTGTTACCTGCATTCTAAATGGTGTTACCTGCATCCTGCACGGTGTTACCTGCATTCTGCATGGTGTTACCTGCATTCTAAATGGTGTTACCTGCATCCTGTATGGTGTTACCTGCATTCTACATGATGTTACCTGCACCCTGCACGGTGTTACCTGCATTCTGCATGGTGTTACCTGCGTTCTAAATGGTGTTACCTGCATGGTGTTACCTGCGTTCTGCATGGTGTTACCTGCATCCTGCATGGTTTTACCTGCGTTCTAAATGGTGTTACCTGCGTTCTGCATGGTGTTACCTGCGTTCTGCATGGTGTTACCTGCGTTCTGCATGGTGTTACCTGCGTTCTGCATGGTGTTAACTGCGTTCTAAATGGTGTTACCTGCATCCTGCATGGTGTTACCTGCGTTCTGCATGTTGTTACCTGCGTTCTGCATGGTGTTACCTGCGCTCTAAATGGTGTTACCTGTGTTCTAAATGGTGTTACCTGAATCCTGCATGTTGTTACCTGCGTTCTGCATGGTGTTACCTGCGTTCTAAATGGTGTTACCTGCATCCTGCATGGTGTTACCTGCGTTCTGCACGTTGTTACCTGCGTTCTGCACGGTGTTACCTGCGTTCTAAATGGTTTTACCTGCATTCTGCACGGTGTTACCTGCGTTCTAAATGGTGTTACCTGCATTCTAAATGGTGTTACCTGTGTTCTAAATGGTGTTACCTGAATCCTGCATGGTGTTACCTGCATCCTGCATGGTGTTACCTGCGTTCTGCACGTTGTTACCTGCGTTCTGCATGGTGTTACCTGCGCTCTAAATGGTGTTACCTGTGTTCTAAATGGTGTTACCTGAATCCTGCATGGTGTTACCTGCATCCTGCATGGTGTTACCTGCGTTCTGCACGTTGTTACCTGCGTTCTGCACGGTGTTACCTGCGTTCTAAATGGTTTTACCTGCATTCTGCACGGTGTTACCTGCGTTCTAAATGGTGTTACCTGCATTCTAAATGGTGTTACCTGTGTTCTAAATGGTGTTACCTGCATCCTGCATGTTGTTACCTGCGTTCTGCATGGTGTTACCTGCGTTCTAGATGGTGTTACCTGCGTTCTGCATGTTGATACCTGCGTTCTGCATGATGTTACCTGCGTTCTGCATGATGTTACCTGCGTTCTGCATGGTGTTACCTGCGTTCTGCATGGTGTTACCTGCGTTCTAAATGGTGTTACCTGTGTTCTAAATGGTGTTACCTGCATCCTGTATGGTGTTACCTGCATTCTACATGATGTTACCTGCACCCTGCACGGTGTTACCTGCATTCTGCATGGTGTTACCTGCGTTCTAAATGGTGTTACCTGCATGGTGTTACCTGCGTTCTGCATGGTGTTACCTGCATCCTGCATGGTTTTACCTGCGTTCTAAATGGTGTTACCTGCGTTCTGCATGGTGTTACCTGCGTTCTGCATGGTGTTAACTGCGTTCTAAATGGTGTTACCTGCGTTCTAAATGGTGTTACCTGCGTTCTGCATGTTGTTACCTGCATTCTGCATGGTGTTACCTGCGTTCTGCATGGTGTTACCTGCGTTCTAAATGGTGTTACCTGCATTCTGCATGGTGTTACCTGCGTTCTGCATGGTGTTACCTGCGTTCTGCATGGTGTTACCTGCATTCTAAATGGTGTTACCTGCATTCTGCACGGTGTTACCTGCATTCTAAATGGTGTTACCTGCATCCTGCATGGTGTTACCTGCGTTCTAAATGGTTTTACCTGCATTCTGCACAGTGTTACCTGCGTTCTAAATGGTGTTACCTGCATTCTAAATGGTGTTACCTGTGTTCTAAATGGTGTTACCTGCATCCTGCATGTTGTTACCTGCGTTCTGCATGGTGTTACCTGCGTTCTGCATGTTGTTACCTGCGTTCTGCATGGTGTTACCTGCGTTCTGCATGGTGTTACCTGCGTTCTAAATGGTGTTACCTGTGTTCTAAATGGTGTTACCTGCATCCTGCATGTTGTTACCTGCGTTCTGCATGGTGTTACCTGCGTTCTAAATGGTGTTACCTGCATCCTGCATGGTGTTACCTGCGTTCTGCATGTTGTTACCTGCGTTCTGCATGGTATTACCTGCGTTCTAAATGGTGTTACCTGTGTTCTAAATGGTGTTACCTGCATCCTGCATGTTGTTACCTGCGTTCTGCATGGTGTTACCTGTGTTCTAAATGGTGTTACCTGCATCCTGCATGGTGTTACCTGCGTTCTGCATGTTGTTACCTGCGTTCTGCATGTTGTTACCTGCGTTCTGCATGGTGTTACCTGCGTTCTGCATGGTGTTACCTGCGTTCTAAATGGTTTTACCTGCATTCTGCACGGTGTTACCTGCGTTCTAAATGGTGTTACCTGCATTCTAAATGGTGTTACCTGTGTTCTAAATGGTGTTACCTGTGTTCTAAATGGTGTTACCTGCATCCTGCATGTTGTTACCTGCGTTCTGCATGGTGTTACCTGCGTTCTAAATGGTGTTACCTGCGTTCTGCATGTTGTTACCTGCGTTCTGCATGGTGTTACCTGCGTTCTAAATGGTGTTACCTGTGTTCTAAATGGTGTTACCTGCATCCTGCATGTTGTTACCTGCGTTCTGCATGGTGTTACCTGCGTTCTAAATGGTGTTACCTGCATTCTGCATGTTGTTACCTGCGTTCTGCATGTTGTTACCTGCGTTCTGCATGGTGTTACCTGCGTTCTAAATGGTGTTACCTGCATCCTGCATGGTGTTACCTGCGTTCTGCATGTTGTTACCTGCATTCTGCATGGTGTTACCTGCGTTCTGCATGATGTTACCTGCATCCTGCATGGTGTTACCTGCGTTCTGCATGTTGTTACCTGCGTTCTGCATGGTGTTACCTGCGTTCTAAATGGTGTTACCTGCGTTCTAAATGGTGTTACCTGCGTTCTAAATGGTGTTACCTGCGTTCTGCATGGTGGGCCGGTCCATCAGCAGCGTGTCGGCTAGCAGCTGTCTGTACAGAGACAGCAGCTGGAGGCAGCTCAGACAGTTCAGCAGAGTGTCTGGAAGAAGACTGGAGAGGACAACATGGAGAGAATAGACACCATGAGGACACTGAGGAGGACAACATGGACAGTATGGACACCATGAAGACACTGAGGAGGACAACATGGACAGTATGGACACCATGAGGACACTGAGGAGGACAACATGGACAGTATGGACACCATGAGGACACTGAGGTGAGTCATAATCTACTGAACCTGAGCTGAGTTCTGGTCCGTCTGTTGGATGATTTCAACTTTATGATGAGTCTGGGCTGCTGACGGGCCGCAAGCATCTGATGGAAGACACCAGCTGAGAGGAGGAGAGAGGAGGAGAGGAGGAGGAGGAGGAGAGGAGGAGAGGAGGAGGAGGAGAGAAGGAGAGAAGGAGGAGGAAGAGAGGAGGAGAGGAGGAGAGGAGGAGGAGAGGAGGAGAGGAGAAGGAGGAGAGGAGGAGGAGAAGAGGAGGAGGAGAGGAGGAGGAGGAGAGGAGGAGGAAGAGAGGAAGAGAGGAGGAGAGGAGGAGATGAGGAGGAGAGGAGAAGGAGGAGGAGAGGAGGAGGAGGAGGAAGTTGAAGCTCTTTGTCTCATGTGATTAAATCAGTGAATAAACTCTGATTGTTGATCTCTGAGTCTTCTGACCTCCTCTGATAGCTGATTCCTCCATCACCACGTCCTTCTCATGAGGAGTTCCTCCGTTCACCAGCAGCTCATAGGTCCTACACAGATTATTCTAGATCAGGTCCTACACAGGTCAGATCATACTAGATTATATTATATGTGTGTGTGTGAGTGTGTGTGTGTGTGTGAGTGTGTGTGTACCTGTTGGGCAGAGGGTTGCCGGTCTGGTCGGTCAGTTTGAGGAACGCCCAGCCACAGCTCAGCTCTCCTCTCTCACCTGTAGACTACAACACACACAGAAGATCACACACTCACCCTGATGTCATTATCATCCTGTGTGTTTGTCTCTGTGTGTGTGTGTGTGTCTGTGTGTCTGTGTCTGTGTCTGTGTGTGTGTCCTTACGTTGCGTATGAAGGTGACTCCCAGCTCAAAGAGGATCCCGAGGTCAGGAGATGCAACGCTGCAGCGGAGGAAACAGTCTCCATCCAGGAGGGCGGGTAGGATCCCCGTCATCTGGAGCAACACAGGAGAACTATGAGCTACGTTCAATGATTCACCAACAACAACCATCAGAGTCTGAGCTACGATCACATGACCAGAGGCCTGAACGACCAACAGAGTTCATCATACCCGGGGTATCTATCTTCATCATACCCGGGTATCTATCATCATCATACCCGAGGTATCTATCTTCATCATACCCGGGGTATCTATCTTCATCATACCCGGGGTATTTATCATCATCATACCCGGGTATCTATCATCATCATACCCGAGGTATCTATCTTCATCATACCCGGGGTATCTATCTTCATCATACCCGGGTATCTATCATCATCATACCCGAGGTATCTATCTTCATCATACCCGGGTATTTATCATCATCATACCCGGGGTATCCATCTTCATCATACCCGGGGTATCTATCTTCATCATACCCGGGGTATCCATCTTCATCATACCCGGGTATCTATCATCATCATACCCGAGGTATCTATCTTCATCATACCCGGGGTATTTATCATCATCATACCCGGGTATCTATCATCATCATACCCGAGGTATCTATCTTCATCATACCCGGGGTATTTATCATCATCATACCCGGGTATCTATCTTCATCATACCCGGGGTATTTATCATCATCATACCCGGGTATCTATCATCATCATACCCGAGGTATCTATCTTCATCATACCCGAGGTATCTATCTTCATCATACCCGGGGTATTTATCATCATCATACCCGGGTATCTATCATCATCATACCCGAGGTCTCTATCTTCATCATACCCGGGGTATTTATCATCATCATACCCGGGTATCTATCATCATACCCGAGGTATCTATCTTCATCATACCCGGGGTATCTTCATCATACCCGGGTATCTATCATCATCATACCCGAGGTATCTATCATCATCATACCCGAGGTATCTATCTTCATCATACCCGAGGTATCTATCTTCATCATACCCGGGGTATCTATCTTCATCATACCCGGGGTATCTATCTTCATCATACCCGGGGTATCTTCATCATACACGGGGTATCTTCATCATATCCAGGGTATCTTCATCATATCCAGGTTATCTTCATCATACCAAGGTTATCTTCATCATACCCAGGGTATCTTCATCATACCCAGGGTATCTTCATCATACCCAGGGTATCTTCATCATACCCAGGGTATCTTCATCATACCCGTGGTATCTTCATCATACCCGTGGTATCTTCATCATACCCAGGGTATCTTCATCATACCCGTGGTATCTTCATCATACCCAGGGTATCTTCATCATACCCGTGGTATCTTCATCATACCCGTGGTATCTTCATCATACCCAGGGTATCTTCATCATACCCGTGGTATCTTCATCATACCCAGGGTATCTTCATCATACCCGTGGTATCTTCATCATACCCAGGGTATCTTCATATGTGTGTAGTATTAACATGTGATCTGCTCACTGAGCTCTGATTGGTCAGTAGGAGGTGCTTTTATAGAGTTGATCTCTCATCTGGAACACAACCTGCTCCGGAGCAGGTCAGCTGTTCAGCATCAGTTACCATGGTAACCGCAGTGATCTACCCCAGTAAGAAGTGATCCACCTCCGTAGGACGGAAAACCCTGAAGGGGTTAACCCTGAAGTTACCTCTCTGACCCTGAATCCTGCTTCCTAGTCCAGGCCTCTGACCTCTGACCTCTGACCAGACAGTAGAGGAAACACCACCAACAGCAGCTGATGATGTTACCGTTACCGTTACCGTACCCTGGGAGAGAAGCTCCAGGTCTTGGGGCTCTTGGAGTTATACGTCGCCCTCACTGTGTGGATGTTACTCAACACCTGAAACACAAGAACAGCTCAGTGTTAGAAGGTCTGGGTCAGAACCAGAACCAGAACCAGAACCAGAGAGAAGGAGAGGAGGGTCAGCCAAGTATAAAGCTGTATATTATATTAGGGTTAGTATATCAACCAGAACCAGAACCAGAACCAGAACCAGCCCACCTGAGCTCCATCGAAGGCACAGAGACGGACGTGTCTGCTGAGGACCTGAACTCCGACTCCAGGAGACGGAATCATCCTGCAGCTCCACAGACTGAAGCAGAGACACGTCCTGACCTGCCGAGACCGGACCTACGGGGGACAGAGGGACACACAGAGGGACACAGAGGGGACACAGAGGGACACAGAGACACAGAGAGACACACACAGAGACACACACAAAGACACACAGAGACACACACAGAGACACACACAGAGACACACAGAGACACACAGAGGGACACACATAGACACACATAGGGACACACAGAGAGATAGAGACACACACAGAGACACACACAGAGACACACACACAGAGGGACACACAGAGGGACACACAGAGACACACACACAGAGAGACACACAGAGGGACACACAGAGACACACATAGGGACACACAGAGAGATACAGAGACACACAGAGGGACACACAGAGACACACACAGAGAGACACACAGAGGGACACACAGAGACACACACAGAGGGACACACAGAGACACACACAGAGAGACACACAGAGGGACACACAGAGGGACACACAGAGACACACACACAGAGAGACACACAGAGGGACACACAGAGACACACATAGGGACACACAGAGAGATACAGAGACACACACAGAGGGACACACAGAGGGACACACAGCGGGACACAGAGAGACAGAGGGGACACAGGAGTCATCAGGAATATGGTCAACATGATGATTAATATGGTGAATACGACATGTAGAGACTCAGTTATTGGTTTCACTCTGAGGACATGTAGAGACTCAGTTATTGGTTTCACTCTGAGGACATGTAGAGACTCAGTTATTGGTTTCACTCTGAGGACATGTAGAGACTCAGTTATTGGTTTCACTCTGAGGACATGTAGAGACTCAGTTCATGTGAGTCTCATAAAGAGACGAGCTGATCTCTGGATCTCAGGACTTAAAGCAGAGAGATGTTACAAGATAAGAAATGTTTATTATTTAAGTCAGATAGAAATGATATCTACATTATAGACGACCTCTCAGCCTTGGTGACGTGTCCCACATTGTCCCACATTGTGTTGGGTTCTGGTCTATGTGCAGGACTACCTCCACTTCAGATCTACTGATGTTTTAACCGTCTGGAGTCTGGAGCTCCTCTTCAGACGGAATTCACTCAACTGTTCTTCAACAACATTCATTTAAGAACAAACTGAGAGATTGTCTTTATCCACACGCACATGCGCACGCACGCACACACGCACGCGCACACGCACACGCGCACCATCTCACCTTGCCAGTTTTGGGATCCAGGAAGAGGTCACTGAAGGAGAGCTGTGATTGGCTGAGCTGAGGCTGAACGTAGTGACTTCCTCTGAATGTTACACCTGGAAGAAGAAGACACCGACGGTTACTGCTCGGCATTAAAGCTGCAGTAGGCAGTATGTTTTTAGCATCATTGGGCAGACATCCCATAATAACCTTTCAGCATATTGTAATTCAAGTGTTCTGAGAGTAAACTAGACTCCTGCTCCTCCTCATGGCTCTGTTTACAGGCTTTAGAACATCTAGCCCATGACGGGAGACTTTGACCAATCACAGGTCATTTCAGAGAGAGAGAGCGTTCCTATTGGCTGAGATCCGGTCATGTGACTGGAACTTGGCGTTCCTTCACCAGATTTCAACATGGCGGCGGCGTCACAAACTTTCTCATTTTCCAGCTAAACCGTGGACTACAAGATGATTCTGAGAACATGTGAGGTGTTTTCAGGTTACCTGTTTCATGTACTACTGTTATGATATAAAAATAACAGTTTTTAATCAGATCTGCCTCCTGAAGCTTTAACAGAACAACGATCTGTCTCCTGAAGCTTTAACAGAACAACGATCTGCCTCCTGAAGCTTTAACAGAACAACGATCTGCCTCCTGAAGCTTCAACAGAACAACGATCTGTCTCCTGAAGCTTTAACAGAACAACGATCTGCCTCCTGAAGCTTTAACAGAACAACAATCTGCCTCCTGAAGCTTTAACAGAACAACAATCTGCCTCCTGAAGCTTCAACAGAACAACGATCTGCCTCCTGAAGCTTCAACAGAACAACGATCTGCCTCCTGAAGCTTTAACAGAACAACGATCTGTCTCCTGAAGCTTTAACAGAACAACGATCTGTCTCCTGAAGCTTTAACAGAACAACGATCTGTCTCCTGAAGCTTTAACAGAACAACGATCTGTCTCCTGAAGCTTCAACAGAACAACAATCTGCCTCCTGAAGCTTTAACAGAACAACGATCTGCCTCCTGAAGCTTCAACAGAACACCGATCTGCCTCCTGAAGCTTCAACAGAACAACGATCTGCCTCCTGAAGCTTCAACAGAACAACAATCTGCCTCCT
>CAKALS010000434.1:0-22500 GCA_916701275.1 Sebastes miniatus | reverse complement strand
GAGTGAGCCTGAGACAGACAGACAGACAGACAGACAGACAGACAGACAGACAGACAGACAGACAGACAGACAGACAGACAGACAGACAGACAGAAAGAGAGAAAGAGAGAAAGAGAGACAGACAGAGCTACACTTCCTCACCAGATGGGAGAAATATCAAAACATCAGGGATACATATTTCAAAAAAAATAATTTCAGAACTAAACATTTTCTACAGCTGAGAGAGAGAGAGAGAGAGAGAGACTGAGAACTGAGAGAGAGAGAGAGAACTGAGAGAGAGAGAGAGAGAGAGAGAGAGACACTGAGAACTGAGAGAGAGAGAGAGAGAGACTGAGAACTGAGAGAGAGAGAGAGAACTGAGAGAGAGAGAGAGAGAGAGAACTGAGAGAGAGAGAGAGAGAGAACTGAGAGAGAGAGAGAGAGAGAGAGAGAGACACTGAGAACTGAGAGAGAGAGAGAGAGAGAACTGAGAGAGAGAGAGAGAGAGAGAGAGAGACACTGAGAACTGAGAGAGAGAGAGAGAACTGAGAGAGAGAGAGAGAGAGACACTGAGAACTGAGAGAGAGAGAGAGAACTGAGAGAGAGAGAGAGAGAGAGAACTGAGAGAGAGAGAGAGAGAGAGAGAGAGAGAGAGACACTGAGAACTGAGAGAGAGAGAACTGAGAGAGAGAGAGAGAGAGAGAACTGAGAGAGAGAGAGAGAGAGAGAGAGACACTGAGAACTGAGAGAGAGAGAGAGAACTGAGAGAGAGAGAGAGAGAGAGAGAGAGACACACTGAGAACTGAGAGAGAGAGAGAGAACTGAGAGAGAGAGAGAGAGAGAGAGAGACTGAGAACTGAGAGAGAGAGAGAACTGAGAGAGAGAGAGAGAGAGAGAGACACACTGAGAACTGAGAGAGAGAGAGAGAGAACTGAGAGAACTGAGAGAGAGAGAGAGAGAACTGAGAGAGAGAAAGAGAGAGAGAGACACTGAGAACTGAGAGAGAGAGAGAGAACTGAGAGAGAGAGAGAGAGAGAGAGAGAGAGAGACACACACTGAGAACTGAGAGAGAGAGAGAGAACAGAGAGAGAGAGAGAGAGAGACACTGAGAACTGAGAGAGAGAGAGAACTGAGAGAGAGAGAGAGAGAGAGAGAGAGACACACTGAGAACTGAGAGAACTGAGAGAGAGAGAGAGAGAGAGAGAGAGAGACACTGAGAACTGAGAGAGAGAGAACTGAGAGAGAGAGAGAGAGAGAGAGAGAACTGAGAGAGAGAGAGAGAGAGAGAACAGAGAGAGAGAGAGAGAGGAGAGAGAGAGAGAGACACTGAGAACTAAGAGAGAGAGAGAGAGAGAGAGAGAGAGAGAGACACTGAGAACTGAGAGAGAGAGAGAGAGAGAGAGAGAGGGAGAACTGAGAGAGAGAGAGAGAGGAGAGAGAGAGAGAGACACTGACAACTAAGAGAGAGAGAGAGAGAGAGAGAGAGAACTGAGAGAGAGAGAGAGAACTGAGAGAGAGAGAGAGAGAGACAAGGAGAACTGAGAGAGAGAGAGAGAGAGAGAGCGAGAGAACTGAGAGAGAGAACTGAGAGAGAGAGAGAGAGAGAGAGAGAACTGAGAGAGAGAGAGAGACACTGAGAACTGAGAACTGAGAGAGAGAGAGAGAGAGAGAGAGAGAGAGAACTGAGAGAGAGAGAGAACTGAGAGAGAGAGAGAGAGAACTGAGAGAGAGAGAGAGAGAGAGAGAGGAGAGAGAGAGAGACACTGAGAACTGAGAGAGAGAGAGAACTGAGAGAGAGAGAGAGAGAGAGAGAGGGAGAACAGAGAGAGAGAGAGAGAGAGAGGAGAGAGAGAGAGACACTGAGAACTGAGAGAGAGAGAACTGAGAGAGAGAGAGAGAGAGAGAGAGAGGGAGAACAGAGAGAGAGAGAGAGAGAGAGAGAGAGAGAGGAGAGAGAGAGAGACACTGAGAACTGAGAGAGAGAGAGAGAGAGAGAGAGAGAGAACTGAGAGAGAGAGAGAGAGAGAACTGAGAGAGAGAGAGAGAGAGAGAATCAGATTTACTGGCAGACATGGAATATAATATTCATAACTGTGTTTTCATTAGACTGAGTCCTTCATGTCTCCAGAGGGAGCAGGTCCTCTTCACTGAGTCCTTCATGTTTCTACAGGAGCCCAGAACAGACAAACCTACCTCTGTCTCTACCTGAGACCGGGGGGGGGGTACTCAGCTGGTTGCAATCAGCATCCTCACCACTAGAGGCCAGTACATCCTCCACGCTGTCCCTTTAACCTCTGATGATGTCACTAGATCCTCCACGCTGTCCCTTTAACCTCTGATGATGTCACTAGATCCTCCACGCTGTCCCTTTAACCTCTGATGATGTCACTAGATCCTCCAAGCTGTCCCTTTAACCTCTGATGATGTCACTAGATCCTCCACGCTGTCCCTTTAACCTCTGATGATGTCACTAGATCCTCCACGCTGTCCCTTTAACCTCTAGATTCTGACATCACTGAATCTGCAACATCTGTAGAAAGTAGAGTGAAAGAGTAGAACCTGTGTTTGTGTTGGTCATCAGTCAGTTCTTCCTCCTCCTCACTGTCATCATCGTCCTTTTCGTCGTCGTCGTCGTCGTCATCATCTTCATCATCCTCAACGGCGGAGCCAGCCTGAGAGTGAGAGGTGTCAGAGAGGGACCAGTCAGCTGATCTGAGACCAGATGTTTAATGAACCAGCTGTTTGTCTCACTGAGAGGAGACTGAGATCATTCTGTCCTCTGTGAGACCACGTCAGACTAGAGCTGTTAACGTGAGTCAGAGTTCAGTCAGCACACTGACACACTACACACTGACACACTACACACTGACACACTACACACTGACGCACTACACACTGACACACTACACACTGACACACTACACACTGACACACTACACACTGACACACTACACACTGACACACTACACACTGACACACTACACACTGACACACTACACACTGACGCACTACACACTGACACACTACACACTGACACACTACACACTGACACACTGACACACTGCACACTGACACACTGCACACTGACACACTACACACTGACGCACTACACACTGACACACTGCACACTGACACACTACACACTGATGCACTACACACTGACGCACTACACACTGACACACTACACACTACACACTGACACACTACACACTGACACACTGACACACTACACACTGACACACTGACACACTACACACTGACACACTACACACTGACACACTGACACACTACACACTGACACACTGACACACTGACACACTACACACTGACACACTGACACACTACACACTGACACACTGACACTAACACACTACACACTGACACACTGACAAACTGACACACTACACACTGACGCACTGACAAACTGACACACTGACAAACTGACACACTACACACTGACAAACTGACACACTACACACTGACGCACTGACACACTGACGCACTACACACTGACGCACTGACGCACTGACACACTACACACTGACGCACTGACGCACTGACACACTACACACTGACACACTACACACTGAAGCACTGACGTACTGACGCACTGACGCACTGACGCCCTGACGCACTGACACACTACACACTGACGCACTGACAAACTGACACACTACACACTGACAAACTACACACTAACACACCGACACACTGACACTGACACACTGACACTGACACACTACACACTGCACACTGACACTGACACACTGACACACTACACACCGACACACTGACACTGACACACTGACACTGACGCACTGACGCACCGACACACCGACACTGACACACTGACACTGACACACTGACACACTACACACTGACGCACTGACGCACTGACGCACTACACACTGACGCACTGACGCACTGACACACTACGCACTGACGCACTGACAAACTGACACACTACACACTGACAAACTACACACTGACACACCGACACTGACGCACCGACACACCGACACACCGACACTGACACACTACACACTGACACACTGACACACTACACACCGACACACTGACACACTAACACTGACGCACTGACGCACTGACGCACTGACGCACCGACACACCGACACTGACACACTGACACTGACACTGACACTGACACTGACACACTGACAGCTGTTGTTGCCTGTTGGGCTGCAGTTTGCCATGTTATGATTGGAGCATATTGTTTTATGCTAAATGCAGTACCTGTGAGGGTTTCTGGATCAATATCTGTCATTGATTTGTGTTGTTCATTGATTTACAATAATAAATATATACATACATTTACATAAAGCAGTATATTAGTCCACTCCCATGTTGATAAGAGGATTAAATACTGGACTAATCTCCCTTTAAGGTTCATTTAGAACAGATAAAACATGTGAGATTAATCAGGATTAAATATTTGAATTGATTGACTATGTGGTCTATCGTCAGTATCGGCCCGATATCGATATAAAGGATCGGTTCATTAACAACCGTAGATCCAGAGTTTCCCCAGTTTACAGTGACACACATTAAAGGTGACCTGATAACAGAAGCAGGTGTGATGTGCTGCTGACCTTCAGGTAGGTTTTAGGAACCACTCCTCTGTTTCCTTTAGTGTCCTGAGCCAGCCACCATCCATCAGCTGTCCTCCTGATGATCCTCACCACCTCCCCTCTCTGAGGACAGCAGACCAACAGTATTATTATTATTCATGCATTACTAACGAGCACAGCTTGCTGCTACTCTGTGCTTCATCTCTGTCTGAAACAGGAAGTGCTTCACCTGAACCGACAGGTCTCCGTCCTGCTCTCCTCTGAAGTCACTGAGGGCTGTGTAGATGTCAACGTGAGGCTCTGAAGGTGCATTCACGGCTTGCTCCTCATCGCCATCATCATCATCGTCGCTACTGTCTTCGTCCTCCTCTTCATCTTCCTTTAAAACATTTCTGTGGATCAAAACATGGTGATATTAACAGATGTGTCAAACTAATGCTTTTCTTTTTCTTCTGACATTGAAGTACTGGATGTGACTATTGACTATAATTATTGATTTATTGGAGGTTTTTATATATCTTTATATCTTTATATCTTTATATATATATATATATCTTTATATCATTCTGTAGCTGCCCAGCGGTGTTCCTGATGTATTCAAACCCGAACATTCACGCTGTGGTTGAAATACGTACGGTATGTTTTAGCGTCAGAATGCTGTTTTCCCTTCAAGCCCTGACGGAGGTTTCTTAATGATACCGTGGTTCTACATAGACAGTATATATATATATATAGACAGTATATATATCCTTATCCAGAGTCAGTGGATTACCTACAGTAACTGAGACGAGGGGCGCACGCTCACAGCTTTTGTCTGACGGTGAGGTGAAGGTCTATATAGATGTATACATATATCTATATCTATATAGATATAGATATAGATATATATGGATATAGAATATATACATAATTGGATAAGAAAGTTGTTAAAGGAGCCCTCTGATATGTGTGTATTTGTCTCTGGTCACCGACCCGGCAGCAGTACTGGGTCCTGGTGGTGAGAGCTCCAGAGACAGGCTGTTTAAACGCTCCAGGATGTCCTGCAGTCGTCTCTCCTCGTCCTGTTTCCTCTCTTCGTAGTTCCCCACCGGAGCCAGCTCATCAGCCTGGAACATCAACAAACCTCCATTTAGAGACAATCTACTGTAACAGAACACAACGACACCACGGCGTCGGCCCGTCAGTGATATCTGACCACAGTCATCAGTCTCTCAGTGAGTCATCGTGGACCCAGACGCTGTCTCACACACTTTCTATTCAGAAAACACAAACTTCATTTGGGACAATAAATAATTTCAGTTTGCAGGATAAAAGCAAACGATATGAGTCAAGCAACAGTTCTGGTTGCTCACAAGTCTGGAGGTCATCTCGGAGTTGAACTGATTACACACTTATATAGAAGGGAGATACACCGATACCGATACCAGTATCGGGTCCGATACTGTGCACATGTACTCGTACTTGTACTCGGCGCACCGCCTCGTATGCGGGACTCCACCGCCTGCTGTGTGTCGCTCACAACCTCCAGCTGGCTGTTAACGAGGGTCTTTAGGCACAGAGAAGTACTCGTATCGGTGCTCGTATCGGTGCTCGTATCGGTGCTCGGTATCGGTGCTCGTATCGCTACTCGGTATCGGTGCTCATATCGGTACTCGGTCTGAACAAAGTGATATCGGTGCATCCCTGGTGATATATTTAATAATAAGATAATAATGAACAAGTTACAGACAGTACAGCTCTAACCTTGGTCAGGTGCTCGGTATCGGTGCTCGTATCGGTGCTCATATCGGTTACAGACAGTACAGCTCTAACCTTGGTCAGGTGCTCGGTATCGGTGCTCGGTATCGGTGCTCGTATCGGTTACAGACAGTACAGCTCTAACCTTGGTCAGGTGCTCGGTATCGGTGCTCGGTATCGGTGCTCGTATCGGTTACAGACAGTACAGCTCTAACCTTGGTCAGTTTCTTCAGAGTCCTCTGGGTCTTCTCTGCAGACATCTGCAGGTCTTGACATCTGTCAGAGGAAAATCAAACCTCAAAGCATTGCTTGAAAAAGACCATTAAAATCCTAATGTGATGGAGATAAACAGGAACAACAGCAGAGTCCTCCAGTGGTTTCACAGCTGGACTGGATGATTAACTGCTCTTATTACAGAGAGAACCAAAACTAGTTCAGGAAACACCATCAGAGCTGTTTACCTCCATAAAGCCTCTTCAGAGGATCCATCCTGGCTCTGCACGTCCTTCAGCAGACGCTCAGCCTGGAGCAGAGGACAGAGGACATTTATATCAACTCAAGACCCATCTATAGAGGACATTTATATCAACTCAAGACCCATCTATAGAGGACATTTATACCAACTCAAGACCCATCTATAGAGGACATTTATATCAACTCAAGACCCATCTATAGAGGACATTTATATCAACTCAAGACCCATCTATAGAGGACATTTATATCAACTCAAGACCCATCTATAGAGGACATTTATATCAACTCAAGACCCATCTATAGAGGACATTTATATCAACTCAAGACCCATCTATAGAGGACATTTATATCAACTCAAGACCCATCTATAGAGGACATTTATACCAACTCAAGACCCATCTATAGAGGACATTTATATCAACTCAAGACCCATCTATAGAGGACATTTATATCAACTCAAGACCCATCTATAGAGGACATTTATATCAACTCAAGACCCATCTATAGAGGACATTTATATCAACTCAAGACCCATCTATAGAGGACATTTATACCAACTCAAGACCCATCTATAGAGGACATTTATATCAACTCAAGACCCATCTATAGAGGACATTTATATCAACTCAAGACCCATCTATAGAGGACATTTATACCAACTCAAGACCCATCTATAGAGGACATTTATATCAACTCAAGACCCATCTATAGAGGACATTTATACCAACACAAGACCCATCTATAGAGGACATTTATACCAACACAAGACCCATCTATAGAGGACATTTATATCCAACACAAGACCCATCTATAGAGGACATTTATATCAAACACAAGACCCATCTATAGAGGACATTTATACCAACACAAGACCCATCTATAGAGGACATTTATATCCAACACAAGACCCATCTATAGAGGACATTTATACCAACTCAAGACCCATCTATAGAGGACATTTATACCAACTCAAGACCCATCTATAGAGGACATTTATATCCAACACAAGACCCATCTATAGAGGACATTTATATCAAACACAAGACCCATCTATAGAGGACATTTATACCAACACAAGACCCATCTATAGAGGACATTTATATCCAACACAAGACCCATCTATAGAGGACATTTATACCAACTCAAGACCCATCTATAGAGGACATTTATACCAACTCAAGACCCATCTATAGAGGACATTTATAGTTAGAGATGAGTCTGTTAGTGCTAACTAATAAACTGGAGTATAAAAAGTATAACCATGGTGTTTACTGTCCCTCCAGTGTGTCTCCAGTGTGTCTCTAACCTGTCCCTCCAGTGTGTCTCTAACCTGTCCCTCCAGTGTGTCTCCAGTGTGTCTCCAGTGTGTCTCTAACCTGTCCCTCCAGTGTGTCTCCAGTGTGTCTCTAACCTGTGTCTCCAGTGTGTCTCCAGTGTGTCTCTAACCTGTGTCTCCAGTGTGTCTCCAGTGTGTCTCTAACCTGTGTCTCCAGTGTGTCTCTAACCTGTCCCTCCAGTGTGTCTCCAGTGTGTCTCTAACCTGTGTCTCCAGCTGGTCCAGGTCTCTCCTGATGAGCTGCAGAGCTCCTCTTCTCTTCGGAGGCATTAAACGCTGTTAGATGATCAATATGATCAATATTAGTCCATGTGTTGCAGCTAGCAGGTCTGCTAGCTGTTAGCTGTTAGCTGTTAGCTGACGCTCCACCTCCTCTGGTCGCTAGGCAACCGGGCTCTGCTCGCTACACGTCACCGCCTCCTGCTGGACGGAGGATGCAGCTGCAGCAGGGAGGTATGAAGAGGATGTGTTGTAGAGGATGTGTTGTAGAGGATGGATTGTAGAGGATGTGTTGAAGAGGATGGGTTGTAGAGGATGGGTTGTAGAGGATGGGTTGTAGAGGATGTGTTGTAGAGGATGGGTTGTAGAGGATGGGTTGTAGAGGATGGATTGTAGAGGATGGGTTGTAGAGGATGGGTTGTAGAGGATGTGTTGTAGAGGATGTGTTGTAGAGGATGGGTTGTAGAGGATGGGTTGTAGAGGATGTGTTGTAGAGGATGTGTTGTAGAGGATGTGTTGTAGAGGATGGGTTGTAGAGGATGTGTTGTAGAGGATGGATTGTAGAGGATGTGTTGTAGAGGATGTGTTGTAGAGGATGGATTGTAGAGGATGTGTTGAAGAGGATGGGTTGTAGAGGATGGGTTGTAGAGGATGGGTTGTAGAGGATGTGTTGTAGAGGATGGGTTGTAGAGGATGTGTTGTAGAGGATGGATTGTAGAGGATGTGTTGTAGAGGATGTGTTGTAGAGGATGTGTTGTAGAGGATGGGTTGTAGAGGATGTGTTGTAGAGGATGGATTGTAGAGGATGTGTTGTAGAGGATGTGTTGTAGAGGATGGATTGTAGAGGATGTGTTGAAGAGGATGGGTTGTAGAGGATGGGTTGTAGAGGATGGGTTGTAGAGGATGTGTTGTAGAGGATGGGTTGTAGAGGATGGGTTGTAGAGGATGGATTGTAGAGGATGGGTTGTAGAGGATGGGTTGTAGAGGATGTGTTGTAGAGGATGGATTGTAGAGGATGTGTTGAAGAGGATGGGTTGTAGAGGATGGGTTGTAGAGGATGGATTGTAGAGGATGGGTTGAAGAGGATGTGTTGTAGAGGATGGGTTGTAGAGGATGTGTTGTAGAGGATGGGTTGTAGAGGATGGGTTGTAGAGGATGGGTTGTAGAGGATGGGTTGTAGAGGATGTGTTGAAGAGGATGGGTTGTAGAGGATGGGTTGTAGAGGATGGGTTGTAGAGGATGGATTGTAGAGGATGGGTTGTAGAGGATGTGTTGAAGAGGATGTGTTGTAGAGGATGTGTTGTAGAGGATGGATTGTAGAGGATGTATTGTAGAGGATGTGTTGTAGAGGATGGGTTGTAGAGGATGGGTTGTAGAGGATGGGTTGTAGAGGATGGGTTGTAGAGGATGGATTGTAGAGGATGGGTTGTAGAGGATGGGTTGTAGAGGATGGATTGTAGAGGATGTGTTGTAGAGGATGTGTTGAAGAGGATGTGTTGTAGAGGATGTGTTGTAGAGGATGGGTTGTAGAGGATGTGTGGTAGAGGATGTGTGGTAGAGGATGTGTGGTAGAGGATGGATTGTAAAGGATGGGATGGAGCTGCAGGAAACAAGATTCTTCTTCTCTGTTTTTTTATGGCAGCTGGCATCCAATAATGTTGCATCACCACCAACTGCTGCATTAAACTAAAACCTCCTCTTCCTCAATAATATAATAATAACCTTTATAATAATAATCATCTCTCTCTATTCTCCAGGTGTTGAGAGACTAAAACCTCTTCCTCAATAATAATAATATAATAATAACCTTTATAATATTCTGCGGGGTAATTGGGGGGGGGTGTTATGTGAGAGTTGTGTCAGTGACGTCATAGTGACCTCCAGAGGCCGACCTGCTGGTGCTGTGCTCTACATGTTGTTATACATGTTGTTATACATGTTGTTATACATGCTGTTATACATGCTGTTATACATGCTGTTATACATGTTGTTATACATGCTGTTATACATGCTGTTATACATGCTGTTATACATGTTGTTATACATGCTGTTATACATGCTGTTATACATGTTGTTATACATGCTGTTATACATGCTGTTATACATGCTGTTATACATGTTGTTATACATGCTGTTATACATGCTGTTATACATGCTGTTATACATGTTGTTATACATGCTGTTATACATGCTGTTATACATGCTGTTATACATGTTGTTATACATGCTGTTATACATGCTGTTATACATGCTGTTATACATGCTGTTATACATGCTGTTATACATGCTGTTATACATGCTGTTATACATGTTGTTATACATGCTGTTATACATGTTGTTATACATGCTGTTATACATGTTGTTATACATGCTGTTATACATGCTGTTATACATGTTGTTATACATGCTGTTATACATGCTGTTATACATGTTGTTATACATGCTGTTATACATGCTGTTATACATGCTGTTATACATGCTGTTATACATGCTGTTATACATGCTGTTATACATGCTGTTATACATGTTGTTATACATGCTGTTATACATGCTGTTATACATGCTGTTATACATGCTGTTATACATGTTGTTATACATGCTGTTATACATGCTGTTATACATGCTGTTATACATGCTGTTATACATGCTGTTATACATGCTGTTATACATGCTGTTATACATGCTGTTATACATGCTGTTATACATGCTGTTATACATGCTGTTATACATGCTGTTATACATGCTGTTATACATGCTGTTATACATGTTGTTATACATGCTGTTATACATGCTGTTATACATGCTGTTATATATGCTGCTCTGCTGGTTGTGAAACATGTTGTGAAACGTGCTGCCTTCAGGTTCTCCTCGTTAACTTCCATGTTCATTTCTTAAAAAGTCTAAATTATGTTTCTAAAGCATATTTCCATCGCTGTTATAGATAATACATCTATATATAATACATATATATAGATACTACATCTATATATATAATATATATATAGATAATACATCTATATATAATACATCTATATATAATATATATAGATAATACATCTATATATAATATATATATAGATAATACATCTATATACATAATATATATATAGATAATACATCTATATATATAATATATATATATATAATACATCTATATATAATATATCTATATATAATATATATTATATATAGATAATACATCTATAGATAATACATCTATATATATAGATTAAAGTATAAACGTTGCTTACAGGCCATTTAAAGTGTTCTAAAGTCTGTTGATAGCTGCTATCTGCTGCTGAACACTGAACATTACGACGTTTCAGGTGACCATGAAGGCAGCACAGACTACTACATTCCATCCGGTTCCGGCGCTACGTCACATCCTGTCATGCCGGTCCCGGTCGCTCTGGTGCAGGGAGCCAGCAGAGGTCTGGGTCTGGAGTTCTGCAGACACCTCCTGAACAGAACCTCCTCTGTTGTCATAGCAACCTGCAGGAACCCGGATGGAGCAGTCCCGCTGCAGGCTCTGACCCAACAGAACCAGAACCAGAACCGACTCACCGTCCTCCAGCTGGACGTGGACCAGGAGGAGGACATCCTGCAGGCTGCAGAGACACTCAGACACACCTGGGGACACCTGGACCTGCTGGTCAACTGCTCTGCTCTGCTGCACCCATCAGGGAGGGGGGAGACCAGCCTGAGAGAGGTCACTGCCAAGGTAATCAATATATCTATCAATATATCTATCAATAACCATCAGGGAGGGGGAGACCAACCTGAGAGAGGTCACTGCCAAGGTAATCAATATATCTATCAGTAACCATCAGGGAGGGGGGAGACCAGTCTGAGAGAGGTCACTGCCAAGGTAATCAATATATCTATCAATATATCTATCAATAACCATCAGGGAGGGGGAGACCAGCCTGAGAGAGGTTACTGCCAAGGTAATCAATATATCTATCAATATATCTATCAATATATCTATCAACCATCAGGGAGGGGGGAGACCAGCCTGAGAGAGGTTACCAAGCAGGTAATCAATATATCTATAGATCTATAGATATAGATCTATAGGTATATAGATATATACAGGACTGTCTCAGAAAATTAGAATATTGTGATAAAGTTCTTTATTTTCTGTAATGCAATTAAAAAAACAAAAATGTCATGCATTCTGGATTCATTACAAATCAACTGAAATATTGCAAGCCTTTTATTCTTTTAATATTGCTGATTATGGCTTACAGCTTAAGAAAACACAAATATCCTATCCCTAAATATTAGAATATCATGAAAAAGTATACTAGTAGGGTATTCAACTAATCACTTGAATCGTCTAATTAACTCGAAACACCTGCAAGGGTTTCCTGAGCCTTGAAAAACACTCAGCTTGGTTCAGTAAACTAAATCACAAGTATGGGGAAGACTGCTGATCTGACTGCTGTCCAGAGGACCATCATTGACACCCTCCATCAGGAGGGTAAGACACAAAAAGAAATTTCTCAAAGAGCAAGCTGTTCACAGAGTGCAGTGTCAAAGCACATCCACAAAAAGTCTGTTGGAAGGGGGAAATGTGGCAGGAAACGCTGCACAACCAAGAGAGATGACCGCAGCCTTAACAGCATTGTGAAGAAGAGTCGCTTCCAGAATTTGGGGGAGCTTCAAAGACAGTGGACTGAAGCTGGAGTCCAGGTATCAAAAGCCACTGTTCACAGACGTGTCCGGGAAATGGGCTACAATAGCCGTATTCCCATGGTCAAGCCACTTCTGAACTCAAGACAACGGAAGAAGCGTCTGACTTGGGCTATGGAAAAGAAGCACCGGACAGTTGCAGAGTGGTCCAAAGTCCTCTTTTCAGACGAAAGCAAGTGTTGTATTTCATTTGGAAGTCAAGGCGCCAGAGTCTGGAGAAAGGCTGGAGAGGAGCAAAATCCAAGTTGCTTGAAATCCAGTGTGAAGTTCCCACAGTCAGTGATGGTTTGGGGAGCCATGTCAGCTGCTGGTGTTGGTCCACTGTGTTTCATCAAGTCCAGAGTAAATGCAGCTGTGTACCAAGAGATTTTAGAGCACTACATGCTTCCGTCTGCTGAAAAGCTCTATGGAGATGAGGATTTCATTTTCCAGCATGATCTGGCACCTGCCCACAGTGCCAGAACCACCAGTAACTGGTGTACTGCCCATGGCATTACTGTCCTCGATTGGCCTGCCAATTCCCCTGACCTGAACCCCATAGAGAATTTGTGGGGTATTGTGAAGAGGAAGCTGAAAGACACCAGACCCAACAATGCAAATGAGCTAAAGGCCGCTATTGAAGCATCATGGGCATCCATAACACCTCAGCAATGCCACAGGCTGATTGCCTCCATGCCACGCTGCATTGATGCTGTAATCCGTGCAAAAGGATTCCCAACCAAGTACTGAGTGCATTAATGGACATTTTCAAATGTTTGATTTTGTTTTACTGTTATCAATCTTTTTTTTTACTTGGTCTGAGGAAATATTCTAATATTTAGAGATAGGATATTTGTGTTTTCTTAAGCTGTAAGCCATAATCAGCAATATTAAAAGAATAAAAGGCTTGCAATATTTCAGTTGATTTGTAATGAATCCAGAATGCATGACATTTTTGTTTTTTTAATTGCATTACAGAAAATAAAGAACTTTATCACAATATTCTAATTTTCTGAGACAGTCCTGTATATCTATAGATATATATATCTATAGATAGATAGATATCTATCTATTTATCTATCTATCTATCTATCTATTGATCTATCTATCTATTGATCTATCTATCTATTGATCTATCTATCTATCTATCAATCTATCTATTGATCTATCTATCTATCTATCGATCTATCTATCTATCTATCTATCTATCTATCTATCTATCTATTGATCTATCTATCTATTGATCTATCTATCTATCTATTGATCTATCTATCTATTGATCTATCGATCTATTGATCTATCTATCTATCTATCTATTTATTTATCTATCTATCTATCTATCTATCTATCTATCTATCTATTGATCTATCTATCTATTGATCTATCTATCTATCTATATCTATTGATCTATCTATCTATTGATCTATCTATCTATCTATTGATCTATCTATCTATTGATCTATCTATCTATCTATCTATCTATCTATTGATCTATCTATCTATTGATCTATCTATCTATCGATCTATCTATCTATCTATTGATCTATCTATCTATCTATTGATCTATCTATCTATCGATCTATCTATCTATCTATTGATCTATCTATCTACCTATTGATCTATCTATTGATCTATCTATCTGTTGATCTATCTATCTATTGATCTATCTATCTATCTATTGATCTATCTATCTATCTATCTATCTATTGATCTATCTATCTATTGATCTATCTATTGATCTATCTATCTATCTGTTGATCTATCTATCTATTGATCTATCTATCTATCTATTGATCTATCTATCTATCTATCTGTCTATCTATTGATCTATCTATCTATTGATCTATCTATCTATCTCTATCTATCTATCTATCTATCTATCTATCTATCTATTGATCTATCTATCTATCTATCTATTGATCTATCTATCTATTGATCTATCTATTGATCTATCTATCTATCTATCTATTGATCTATCTATCTATTGATCTCTCTATCTATTGATCTATCTATTGATCTATTGATCTATCTATCTATCTATCTATCTATCTATTGATCTATCTATCTATCTATCTATCTATCTATCTATTGATCTATCGATCTATCTATCTATCTATCCATTGATCTATCTATCTATCTATCTATCTATCTATCTATTGATCTATCTATCTATCTATCTATCTATCTATCTATTGATCTATCTATCTATCTATCTATCTATTGATCTATCTATCTATCTATCTATCTATCTATCTATCTATCTATCTATTGATCTATCTATCTATCTACCTATTGATCTATCTATCTATCTATCTATCTATCTATCTATATCTATCTATCTATTGATCTATCTATTGATCTATCTATCTATCTATCTATTGATCTATCTATCTATCTATCAATCTATCTATTGATCTATCTATCTATCTATCTATCTATCTATCTATCTATCTATCTATCTATCTATCTATCTATCTATCTATCTATCTATCTATCTATCTATCTATCTATCTATTAATCTATCTATCTATCTATCTATCTATTGATCTATCTATCTATCTATCTATCTATCTATTGATCTATCTATCTATCTATCTATCTACCTATTGATCTATCTATTGATCTATCTATCTATCTATCTATCTATCTATCTATCTATTGATCTATCTATCTATTGATCTATCTATCTATCTATCAATCTATCTATTGATCTATCTATCTATCTATCGATCTATCTATCTATCTATCTATCTATCTATCTATTGATCTATATATTGATCTATATATTGATCTATCTATCTATTGATCTATCTATGTGCAGTGTTCCAGCTGTGCTCCAGCTGTACTTCCAGCTGTGCTCCAGCTGAGCCCCAGCTGTGCTCCAGCTGTGTCTGTCCAGAGGTGTCCCACCACGTCTCTTGATTGATTGAATGAGTGAATGTTGTGGTTTGTGTTCCTTCAGGGTCTGATCTCCACGCTGACCACCAACACCGTGGGTCCTCTGCTCATGGCCAAGTACTTCTCTCCGCTCCTCCGGAAGGGTGGAGGAAGCTTCGGTCAGCAGCCGGCTGAGAACAACCAGCAGCACAGCGGCATCATCGTCAACATCAGCGCCAAGGTGGGCTCCATCGGAGACAACGGTGGGTGTTACCGCTGGTTACCGCTGGTTACCGCTGGTTACCGCTGGTTACTGCTGGTTACTTCTGGTTACCGCTGGTTACCGCTGGTTCCTCTGTGGTGATGTGTGCATGCTGATGGAGTAATGGTGTGATGTTTTCCTCCTCTCAGGTCTGGGTGGTTGGTACAGCTACAGAATGTCTAAAGCAGCTCTCAACATGGCCACCAGGAATCTGTCTATAGAGCTGGGCCGCAGTCGACCCAAGGTAGGTTCCACCGGCTGCTAAACCCAGGACTACATGTATATAAACTCAGGACTACATGTATATAAACTCAGGACTACATGTATATAAACTCATGACTACATGTATATAAACTCATGACTACATGTCTATAAACTCATGACTACATGTCTATAAACTCATGACTACATGTATATAAACTCATGACTACATGTCTATAAACTCATGACTACATGTCTATAAACTCATGACTACATGTCTATAAACTCATGACTACATGTATATAAACTCATGACTACATGTATATAAACTCAGGACTACATGTCTATAAACTCATGACTACATGTATATAAACTCATGACTACATGTATATAAACTCAGGACTACATGTATATAAACCCAGGACTACATGTATATAAACTCATGACTACATGTATATAAACCCAGGACTACATGTATATAAACCCAGGACTACATGTATATAAACTCAGGACTACATGTATATAAACTCAGGACTACATGTATATAAACTCATGACTACATGTATATAAACTCATGACTACATGTCTATAAACTCATGACTACATGTCTATAAACTCATGACTACATGTATATAAACTCATGACTACATGTATATAAACTCAGGACTACATGTATATAAACTCATGACTACATGTCTATAAACTCATGACTACATGTATATAAACTCAGGACTACATGTCTATAAACTCATGACTACATGTATATAAACTCAGGACTACATGTCTATAAACTCATGACTACATGTATATAAACTCAGGACTACATGTATATAAACTCAGGACTACATGTATATAAACTCAGGACTACATGTATATAAACTCAGGACTACATGTATATAAACTCATGACTACATGTATATAAACTCAGGACTACATGTATATAAACTCATGACTACATGTATATAAACTCAGGACTACATGTCTATAAACTCATGACTACATGTATATAAACTCAGGACTACATGTCTATAAACTCATGACTACATGTATATAAACTCAGGACTACATGTCTATAAACACATGACTACATGTATATAAACTCATGACTACATGTATATAAACTCAGGACTACATGTATATAAACTCAGGACTACATGTCTATAAACTCATGACTACATGTATATAAACTCAGGACTACATGTATATAAACTCAGGACTACATGTCTATAAACTCATGACTACATGTATTGATCTATCTATCTATCTATCTATCTACCTACCTATTGATCTATCTATTGATCTATCTATCTATCTATCTATTGATCTATCTATCTATTGATCTATCTATCTATCTATCTATTGATCTATCTATCTATCTATCTATTGATCTATCTATCTATTGATCTATCTATCTATCTATCTATCTATCTATCTATTGATCTATCTATCTATCTATCAACATGGCCACCAGGAATCTGTCTATAGAGCTGGGCCGCAGTCTCAGGACTACATGTATATAAACTCAGGACTACATGTATATAAACTCAGGACTACATGTCTATAAACTCATGACTACATGTATATAAACTCAGGACTACATGTATATAAACTCATAACTACATGTATATAAAGTCATGACTACATGTATATAAACTCAGGACTACATGTATATAAACTCAGGACTACATGTATATAAACCCAGGACTACATGTATATAAACTCAGGACTACATGTATATAAACTCAGGACTACATGTCTATAAACCCAGGACTGCATGTATATAAACTCATGACTACATGTATATAAACTCATGACTACATGTCTATAAACTCATGACTACATGTATATAAACTCAGGACTACATGTATATAAACTCATGACTACATGTATATAAACCCAGGACTACTTGTATATAAACTCATGACTACATGTATATAAACTCATGACTACATGTATATAAACTCATGACTACATGTATATAAACTCATGACTACATGTATATAAACTCAGGACTAGATGTATATAAACTCATGACTACATGTATATAAACTCATGACTACATGTATATAAACTCAGGACTACATGTATATAAACTCAGGACTACATGTATATAAACTCATGACTACATGTATATAAACTCAGGACCTTTGCTGTACAGCGAGCTGATGACGTTGTGTGTGTTGTGTCCAGGTGGTGTGCGTGTCCCTCCATCCAGGAACAGTCAACACAGACCTGTCCCGGCCGTATCACAGGAACGTCCCACAAGACAAGCTGTTCAGTACCGAGCACTCTGTGAACCATCTGATGAGCATCATAGACTCTCTGAACATGGAGAAGACCGGCAGGGCCTACAGCTGGGACGGAGCTCAACTACCCTGGTAGACACCATGAAGAAGAGCTTCAGAGACACCATGAAGAAGAGCTTCAGAGACACCATGAAGATGAGCTGGTAGACACCATGAAGAAGAGCTTCAGAGACACCATGAAGATGAGCTGGTAGACACCATGAAGAAGAGCTTCAGAGACACTATGAAGAAGAGCTTCAGAGACACCATGAAGAGGAGCATCAGAGACACCATGAAGAAGAGCTTCAGAGACACCATGAAGAAGAGCTTCAGAGACACCATGAAGAAGAGCTTCAGAGACACCATGAAGAGGAGCTTCAGAGACACCATGAAGAAGAGCTTCAGAGACACCATGAAGAAGAGCTTCAGAGACACCATGAAGAGGAGCATCAGAGACACCATGAAGAAGAGCTTCAGAGACACCATGAAGAAGAGCTTCAGACACCATGAAGATGAGCTGGTAGACACCATGAAGAAGAGCTTCAGAGACACCATGGAGAAGAGCTTCAGAGACACCATGAAGATGAGCTGGTAGACACCATGAAGAAGAGCTTCAGAGACACCATGGAGAAGAGCTTCAGAGACACCATGAAGAGCTTCAGAGACACCATGAAGAGCTTCAGAGACACCATGGAGAAGAGCTTCAGAGACACCATGAAGAGCTTCAGAGACACCATGAAGAAGAGCATCAGGGACACCATGAAGATGAGCTGGTAGACACCATGAAGATGAGCTGGTAGACACCATGAAGAGGAGCATCAGAGACACTCTGAACATGGAGAGGACCAGCAGGGCCTTCAGCTGGGACGGAGCTGAACTTCTCTGGTAGACATGATGACTTTCCTCTCCTCTGTTCCTGATGCTGAATCTGTCAGCGGTGAGCTGGACTGAAACCTCTGAGAGGAGCTTCTTGGTGAAGTCCTGGTCTACACAGTCAAAGACAAACCTCTTTCACTACCTGACAACCAGCCGAAGAGCTTCAGTCACCTCTATACCTCCAGCATGTTAATACTGTCAGCACATCAAGGCTCACTGTAACTGCACTGTGTACTAATGTTCCCTCTGTTCCCAGTCCTTATGCTAAGCTAAGCTAAGCTAAGCTAAGCTAAGCTAACCAGATGTGAAAGAGATGTTCCCTCTGTTCCCAGTCCTTATGCTAAGCTAAGCTAAGCTAAGCTAACCAGATGTGAGAGGGATGTTCCCTCTGTTCCCAGTCCTTATGCTAAGCTAAGCTAAGCTAAGCTAAGCTAAGCTAACCAGATGTGAGAGGGATGTTCCCTCTGTTCCCAGTCCTTATGCTAAGCTAAGCTAAGCTAAGCTAAGCTAAGCTAAGCTTAGCTAACCAGATGTGAGAGGGATGTTCCCTCTGTTCCCAGTCCTTATGCTAAGCTAAGCTAAGCTAAGCTAAGCTAAGCTAAGCTTAGCTAACCAGATGTGAGAGGGATGTTCCCTCTGTTCCCAGTCCTTATGCTAAGCTAAGCTAAGCTAAGCTAAGCTAAGCTAACCAGATGTGAGAGGGATGTTCCCTCTGTTCCCAGTCCTTATGCTATGCTAAGCTAAGCTAAGCTAAGCTAAGCTAAGCTAAGCTAACCAGATGTGAGAGGGATGTTCCCTCTGTTCCCAGTCCTTATGCTAAGCTAAGCTAAGCTAAGCTAAGCTAAGCTAAGCTAACCAGATGTGAGAGGGATGTTCCCTCTGCCATGAAGCAGATCAGATCATGTTTCACAGAATGTCTCAGTGGTTCGTTCCTCGTCCTGTTCTCTGCCTTATTGTTCAATAAACATCATGATGACATCAGACGGCTGAATTATGAGTCTCAGTATCAAAACATCCCCCCCCCCACACACAGATGTTAGCATCATCACACCTGCTGAACATCAGCATGTTAGCATGTTAGCATGTAGCTCAAAGCTATAAGCTAATGTTTTTCTGAATGAACAACCAGTTCTTCATAATTATGATTGTTGTTAAAATGACGAGTTGGTGTTGATTGTTTTTCTTGTTTTCTTCACATCGTCGTCAACAAACGCTCAAACTCCAGGATCTTTAATTTATTTATTTATTTTATTAATGTTTTTATTAATATATATATATATATATATATATATATATATATATATATAGTGTGACTATATATAGTATATACATAATGGGAGAAACCTGAGTACCAGGAGAAAACCCACGAGGGATAGTTGTGGTGTCCAGGTGTGTTCCTGTCTTTATGTCCAGGTGTGTTCAGGTGTGTTCCTGTCTTTATGTCCAGGTGTGTCCAGGTGTGTTCCTGTCTTTATGTCCAGGTGTGTTCAGTTGTGTTCCTGTCTTTATGTCCAGGTGTATTCAGGTGTGTTCAGGTGTGTTCCTGTCTTTATGTCCAGGTGTGTTCAGGTGTGTTCCTGTCTTTATGTCCAGGTGTGTTCAGGTGTGTTCCTGTCTTTATGTCCAGGTGTATTCAGGTGTGTTCAGGTGTGTTCCTGTCTTTATGTCCAGGTGTATTCAGGTGTGTCCAGGTGTGTTCCTGTCTTTATGTCCAGGTGTGTTCAGTTGTGTTCCTGTCTTTATGTCCAGGTGTGTTCAGGTGTGTTCAGGTGTGTTCCTGTCTTTATGTCCAGGTGTATTCAGGTGTGTTCAGGTGTGTTCCTGTCTTTATGTCCAGGTGTGTTCAGGTGTGTTCCTATCTTTATGTTCAGGTGTGTTCCTGTCTTTATGTCCAGGTGTATTCAGGTGTGTTCAGGTGTGTTCCTGTCTTTATGTCCAGGTGTATTCAGGTGTGTCCAGGTGTGTTCCTGTCTTTATGTCCAGGTGTATTCAGGTGTGTCCAGGTGTGTTCCTGTCTTTATGTCCAGGTGTGTTCAGTTGTGTTCCTGTCTTTATGTCCAGGTGTGTTCAGGTGTGTTCCTGTCTTTATGTCCAGGTGTATTCAGGTGTGTTCAGGTGTGTTCCTGTCTTTATGTCCAGGTGTGTTCAGGTGTGTTCCTATCTTTATGTTCAGGTGTGTTCCTGTCTTTATGTCCAGGTGTATTCAGGTGTGTTCAGGTGTGTTCCTGTCTTTATGTCCAGGTGTATTCAGGTGTGTCCAGGTGTGTTCCTGTCTTTATGTCCAGGTGTGTTCAGTTGTGTTCCTGTCTTTATGTCCAGGTGTATTCAGGTGTGTTCAGGTGTGTTCCTGTCTTTATGTCCATATGTGTTCAGGTGTGTTCCTGTCTTTATGTCCAGGTGTGTTCAGGTGTATTCCTGTCTTTATGTCCAGGTGTATTCAGGTGTGTCCAGGTGTGTTCCTGTCCTGTCTATTATGTCCCAGGTGTTCAGGGTGTGTTTCCTATCTTTTATGTTTCAGGTGGTTTTCCTGTCTTTATGTCCAGGTGTATTCAGGTGTGTCAGGTGTGTTCCTGGCTTTCTGTCCAGGTGTATTCAGGTATGTCCAGGTGTGTTCCTGTCTTTATGTCAGGTGTGTTCGTGTGTCCCTTCCTGTCCTTTATGTCCAGGTGTATTCAGGTGTGTTTCAGGTGTTGTTCCTGTCTTTATGTCCATGAGTTTTCACGTGTGTTCCTGTCTTTTAATGTTCCAGTTGGTTCAGGTGTAGTTCCTGTCTTTATGTCCAGGTGTATTACAGGTTGTTCCAGGTGTGTTTCTCTGTCTTTATGTCCAGGTGTATTCGGTGTGTCAGGTAGGTTCCTCGTCTTTATGTCCCAGGTGTAGTCAGGTGGTTCAGGTGTGTTCCTGTCTTTATGTCCAGGTGTGTTCAGGTGTGTTCCTGTCTTTATGTCCAGGTGTATTCAGGTGTGTTCAGGTGTGTTTCCTGTCTTTATG